>PVIY010002487.1:0-127093 GCA_004026745.1 Myrmecophaga tridactyla
ACAATGATATAGCTTTCACAATGAGACTCTGTGAATGTGAAAACCTTGTGTCTGATGCCCCTTTTAGCTACTATATCAACAGAAGAGTAGAACATATGGAATAAAAATAAATAATAGGGGGAACAAATGTTAAAATAAATTTAGTTTGAAATGCTAGTGATAAATGAAAGCAAGGGGTAAGGGGTATGGTATGTATAATCTTTTTTTCTCTATTATCATTTTATTTATTTTTCTGTTGTCTTTTTATTTCTTTTTCTAAATCGATGCAAATGTTCTAAGAAATGATGAATATGCAACTATGTGATAATATTAAGAATTACTGATTGTATATGTAGAATGGAATGATATCTTAATGTTCTTTTGTTAAGTTTTTTAATTAATAAAAAAGTTTATTAAAAAAATGAGTTTTTTCTATTGGAGATAGAACCATATCCTCACAAAAGGTATGTTCAGGTCCCAACCACTGGTCCTGTGGGTGTGAAACCATTTTTAAGTAGGACCTTTGAAGACGTTGTTAAAAATTCAATGAAGGTTGCCCTTAATCCAATATGGTGGAAGGAGAAACCATGGGGAGTAGCCAGAAGCTGGAAGTCAACGGAGCCCTGAAGAGAAGGGTGAAGATGCTGCTATATACATTGCCATGTGACAGAAAAACCAAGGACCAAGAATCACTGGCAACCCTAGAATGTCACAGTTTTCAGGAAGAAAATATTGCCTTGCTGTCAACTGGATTTTGGACTTCTCTTATCCTAAAAACTATGAGCCAATGAATTCCCATTGTTTTAAGCCAGCCCATTGTATGGTATTTGTTTTAGCAGCTAGGGAACTAAAAAAATAAGAGAGAAGGAGAAAAATGCAGAATGGGTGAAGAGGTAGAGAAAACTTCTTCTAATAGAGAAAAGAGAAAATAAATATACTGAAAAAAAAAAAACTTGCCTCTATAAAGTAGGTGCTTGTCTACTCAGCACCTAGTATTATAGAGCCCATTCTGACGTAGTAAACACCCTTCACAGGTGAGAAGGAAAGAATAAATGAAGTATAGGTTGTGACAGGCACAAAGGTGAAAAGCCACAAAGGTGACTGATAGAGGGGAAATGTGAACTAAGATTAATTTAGGAGGCCAGAATTTATATTTCCTTTCCTGACCTCAATCCAAAAATCATAATTAGTTGCATTATATGAAACAGAATTTGTGACCAAGAGGACTCCAATATGAGGGACCCAAAATGTAAGTCCTCAAGTCCTCCAGGTTTCATAGGTCACACTTTTCTTTACCATGCAACAAGATAATTTAGAGTCAGTATCAGCAGAGCTCTTGAATAGAAATTGTGAGGATTTATTTAATGTCTTAAATAAGCAATCCTTCATTATGGAGTTAGTAGAAACAGCTATGTCATGGTTAGGTTCATGTGTCAACTCAGCCAAGTGGTGATACCTGTTTGTCTGGTTGGGCAACTGCTGGCCTGTCTGTTGCGATGAGGACATTTCACAGAATTAAACCATGAGCATGTCAGCTACATCCACAGCTGATTACATTTGTAATCAGCCAAAGGGGAGTGTCTTCTGCAATGAGTAATGCTTAATCTGATCACTGGAAGCCTTTTAAGGAGGATTCAGAAGAGACAGGCTCTTCCTGTTTCGGCTGGTGAACCTCTCCTGTGGAGTTTGTCCAGACCCTCCATTGGAATCGTCGGCTTCACAGCCTGCCCTGCGATTTTGGACTCTGCATTCCTGTGGTCACGTGAGACATTTTTATAAATTTTATATTTGCGAGTGTTCCCTGTTGATTCTGTTTCTCTAGAGAACCATATCTAATACAAGCTAGTAGATCTATTCTTTAGCTTAAATATAGAGAGTTAGCAGAAACTTCAAACCATTGATTCCTTTAGGTCATTCAACTGAGAAATTATGAATAATTATAATGAACATAAGTCTTCACCTCCTAGGTACTAAAATCAACATAAAAAGATGCAAACAAACCCTACTTTCATTTCCCTTAATTCTCTAATACAACCCATGAAAACTATATGATAGTAGATCAAACTATATTAATATCAAAAAAGCAACAGAACATTCATACTGTCTTAATCACAATCATACTTGGTGCATTTACTTGTTCAGGAGACAATAGGCTAATTTCTGCCTACAGGTAGGGGCTCAGAGGAACTGCTGCTGGTCAAAACTCATCACTTTCTGCCTCAATGAGATAATGAGACTTCCCATTGAGTATAGGTTATGCCCAGTGCATTAGCTACAAGCTGCTAGAATGTGATATACCAGAATTGGAATGGCTTTTAAAAAGGAGAACATGATAAGTTACAAGTTTACAGTTCTAAGCCTATAAAAATGTCTAAATTAAAGCATCCAGTAAAAGATATCTTAATTCAAGGAAGGCTGATGACTCTGGAACACCCCTGTCAACTGGGAAATCATATGGCTGGCATCTGCTGGTCCCTTGCTCTTGGGCTCCATTGCTTTCAAGCCTCTATTCCTGTAGGGAAATTGCTTCTCCAGGGCTGGCCTTCATCTCTTGGCTTCTCTTGGCTTTTTACACATTCTGGCTTGCTTAATATCTCATGGCAATGACTGGACTCCAAGCATCTCCAAATATCCATGTCTCTGTTCTCCAGGTGTTGGTGTCTGCGTCAGCTCTGGGCTCTGAAGTTTCTGTCAGCTCTCTCTTTGTAGGCTCTGATTGTCTCCAAAATCATTCCTCCTTTAAAGCATTCCAATAAACTAATCAAGAACCCATGCGAAATGGGGGGAGTCACATCTCCATCTAATCAAAAGGCCACACCCAGAATTGGGCGTGTCACAACTTTGTGGAGATAATCTAAAGTTTCTAACCTATAGCATTGAATCAGGATTAAAAGAAATGGCTGCTCCTGCAAGACTGGGTCAGGATCAAAACATGGATTTTCTGGAGTACGTAATAGGTTCAAACGAGCACATGCAGCTGTAGAGAATTTCCAGTCTGCATCCTTCTGTGGGTTTCTGCTTCCCACCAGTTCTTGAGATCTACATCTTATTATTTTTATTTTTATATTTTTTATAGAGAAGATGTATGTTTACAGAAAAATCATGCCAAAAAATACAGGGTTCCTATATATCCTATTATATTAACACCTTGCATTAGTATGGTACATTTGTTACAAGTACTGAAAGAAATATTATTATAATTGTACTATTAACTATATAGTTCATGCTTTACATTAGGATTCATTGTGTGTGTTGTGTAATCCTACATGCTTTTAAAAAGTTTTTTACATATATTTATATTCTGAGAAAGAGAGAGAAACCACTCTCATTTCTTTCTTTTTCCTCCAAACCCCAGCACCTCAGCCCCTCTCAGGGAGACGAATCTCAATCACAGAAAAAATAGGTAACAGCTGTTGTTCAACTGGTGCATGGCAGGCACTGTTCTGCTCTGTAGGCATTCGCCCCAGTTAATCCTCACCCAAGGCAGCACACCCACCTCCATATCACAGATAAGGAAACTGCACCACACTAAGCACCTTCTGAGAGGGGGGGCACCAGCACCCGATCCCAAGCCTCTAACTCAGCTCTTGCTCTCAGTCATATCGCTGAATGCAGGAAAGTCCTCAGGTCTTTTTCTCAGGCTGACCCACCCATCAATGTGCTTTCTTAAATAAAATAATCATTTTAGGAATGAAAACTGGTCAGAGCCAGTTTTTGTTTTTAATGGCAATTAATTCTTTCTTCTTGCCAAATGCAGACAACTGTTACTATGTGCTGGGGCTGGGACAAGGGGTGGGAAGAGTAACCAGGCTGGGAGTAACCAGTAGCTGTAAACTGTAATGAAAGCCACTGACTCAGATCAATGCTACCCCTCACCCCCAACTCCCCAGTATTCTCTATTAAAGAAAGTCAAGCTAAATTTAATTCATTTTCCAGTTCCCCACCCGAGGCACAGTGCATGGGGGATCTTTGAATCTCAGTAGACATGCGAATCCAATGAAGGGAAGCCACCCTGCTCAGCTGTCCTCTGGGATAATAGAAGAGGTACCCTGTGCTAACACCCACAGGGACTGTGCCACCCTGTGTAACTCTAGTGGGCCCCAACCTATCTTGTGCAGAGGTCTCTGGAACAGCCTCCCCAGCACCTACAAGGTGCTGGGTGAAGAATTGGGTGGGGAGGCTGTGACCAAACTTGCCCACGCTGACCATGCCCTCATCAACATCTCTCATCTCCCCTACTTCCCTCCCTACAGCTCTAGGTGAGGGACACGTCTGAGTTTTCTATTTCACAAGGTAGGAATTGAGCATTCAGAGAAATTAGGTGGCATGACTGGTAAGGAGCAAAGGTTAGACCTTGTATTTCTGAACATGTAATGTATACAAAGGGATTTCACATTCAATCCTCACGGCATTCCTGCAGGAAAAGCACCATTATCCCTGTTTTTCCAACCAAGAGCTCATGGCTCAGAGAGGGTCAGTGATTTCTCTTTGACCATAAAGCTAAGAAGCAGGGGGGCCAGAACTGGAAAGCACATTCTCTTCACCCTAATCCCATGTTCTTGCTATCTCTAGGCAGTCAAGAAGGGAAGCATCACAGGCAGGTGCAAAGGTATGGGGGCCTGATGCACTGCACCAAGCACAGCCGCTGGTCGTGGTTCACTAACTAGGCACATATTTATTGCACTCTGCAACATGCCAGGCACTGTGGGTGGCAGGGTGTTGGGGATATAACACAGTGATGAATAAAATATACACAGCTCCTGGCACCATAGATACACTTAAGAAGCCATGAGAGGTGAGAGGACAGGTGCCAGGAAATATACAGGTTTTATGAGAGCAGGTCACAGAAAATACTCACCCTGCTAGGAGATCCAGGGAGAACTCACCCAGGAAGTGGCATTGAGGCAGATATCAGCAAGTGATGATAGAGGGCACTGCAGGCAGAAAGAGTTTCAGGTACAAAACCTCACAAGTGGGAAAGTTGTTGTCATATCTGAGAAGCTAAGAGTCCAGTGAGGTAAAAGGACACATAAAGAGGGAGGAGCAGAAAACATGAGATGGGTTTGGAATGATAGAGCCAGATATTGTAGGGCCTCCTACTTCAGAGACCCAAAGACCCAATACAGTGGACCAGCCAGTGAGGCCTCTCCTCTCTCACGTGTCCTTTGTGGGGCAGGAAAGCAGGGCCATTAAGCTGTTTAATCTCATCCCCCTAGGTCATTTCCTCCAGCTTCGAATGAATCATACAGTTTCCTTCTTCCCATCCACATGGCCTGGGTACCGAGGCTTGGAAAAGGAGCCTGTTTCCCAGGTGCAGTCTCACCAGTGGCATATAAAGGGGGATTATTTCCCTTCCTGCAGCTTGACTCCTTGCACAGGCCGGTCCTGTGTTGGATTTCCTCAAGGCCAGATCACATTACGAGCTAATATCTCATTTGTAAGCTCTACATCACACCTCAGTTTCACAACATTGTGGCTTCCAAATGTACATTTGCTTATTTCTCTTTCAAAATTAGTTGGGTACCCTACGGTGAGAGAGAGAAAATGGAATGTTCACTAGTCCAATAAAATAGAGAGGCCCTAAATTGCTATCTGGCCATAAGGATGTAACTTCATCTCTTAATTAATAGTCTGTAAAATGGGGGGTTAATTCATCTGCTACGACAGAAGTGCATATAGCTCATAATAAAGTGGAGCAGAGTGGACTGGAATTTGGGATGCTTAACAGTAATGCTTCCTCTTCCACTAAACATCTCTCTTGTCCTCAGTTTCCCCATCTATTATATTAAAAAAATGGAACTAAATTATCTCTAAGGGCTCTTTTAAATATAATGTTCTTTTCTTTGCTTGTGATTAGTGATTAGCAAATTATTCTGAGAATTTTCAACTGTTAAGAATTAACATCGCTATATTTTTAACACACTATATTTTTACTTTTGGAAGACGAAAGCTGAGGAGAGATAAGGGTAAATGAATTTTTGGTAGAGTAGCACAATGGTTCCAGTTTTCCAACCCTCACGTCCATGCCCTTTGTCATGTAACTTTACAGTGTCCTGCCCACTCTGACTCTGACCTTGCTTTGGGTCAATGCAATATTGGCAAGTAGATACTCCAAAAACTCTTGTATAATTGAGGTACCTCTGCCATAGCCATGAGAAGGACATGCCAAGCTAGCTCACTAGACCCAGAAAGAAGATGAAGGCCATGTGGAGCAGAGCTAACCTTCAGACACATGAGCACATAAGCAAGCTTACCTAACCAAGCCCTATCAAGCCTATCGTAGATGAGTTAGAAAAAAAAACATTTATTATTGTAGATCATTGAGTTTTAGAGTGACTTATTATGCAGTATTATTTTAGGAATATATAATTGATACAAATCTGAACTGAACCTAAGTATGTCATGATTTATTTAGTTCAAACAAAAAAAAAATCTCCAACTTGTTTTTTGTTTCCTCTCTCTGTCTTCATTTGCTCTCTATCCTCCCTGCTATCTCAGATAAAGACATATCTCTTTTCCATGCCAATAGTAATCCTTCCTCATCTGTCTCAATTACTTCCCTTCCAACTTCATCCCTGTTGTCACTCCACCCATCATCTATCCCTTAGAAGAATGAAGGCACCTTGACATCTACAAGGCAAGCTTCTCTTAGAGAGGTGGATTTAAAAGGACAAACCCTCATTGTCTGGAAAAGAGGGCTGTTACAAGACCATTTTTCAAAGAAAAGTATCTATCATCTGGTAGTCACCAGGGAAATAAGAAAGAGGGCCAGGGATCATAGAATGGATCCCAACCAGCTCTTCTGCAGGTGGCTCACAACACTGGGAAGTAGTGAAGTAGGAGTCCTGAATTCAAAGTGCTGCATCCTGGGGAGAAGAAGGAGCACCAATTGTGAAATTTCCTTAGTTTCCCAGAATCCTGCCTTGGAAATCATGACAGCCCATGTAGGAATCTGCCCATACTCATCAGCTTTAGCTGATTTTGAACCTCCTGAATCTGAAATTATCATCTCAGTGGTAGGGATTTAGCCTCTTGAGTACTGTTTTATGATAATTATTGACTCAGTTGAAATTGTATTAAACAAAAAAGCAAACATTTTCTTATGTTTTTGTCAATGAAATTTAATATATGTTTCAAAAATGCTAAATATGCTTCTAGGACCTTCTTTAAGTAACTTTTTCAGGTGCTAAAACTTGGTTTTGAAATTTTATTTAAAAAATTGCAATCATATACAAATTAGGATGATAATTGTTCATTTTAAAACATATAATAACTTAATATTTGCAAACATACATGGATAGTATAAAATCCATATCCATTAGAAATGTCAATGATGCAGTACTGCGCTCAAGGAACAAAAATCTTGCTGTAATTCCAGAACTTCTCACCCCTACATTTGAGGGACCTGGAAATCTGGTACATTGAAAGTCCAGAAGGCCACATGGCCAAAGCAGTAATATAGAATTTAAAAAAAAAACATTTAGAACACATATTTTATTAAAAACATTTTGAAGAAATCATGCAGATAATAGAGAAATATAATTTTACATTTTGCCCACTTCAACGTAAATAATATTGCATCTTAGCATTTTCGATGAAGATATGAAATACAAAACTGAGTGAAACACTGAACATGTCTCTACTGATGAATTTGCTGTAAAACAGGCTCGTTGATGCCCAACTGACTCAGTGAAATATGCTCAAAAATGACTTTGAGAAAGCCCAGTGTAAGTTGCTTTATTTTCTTAAAATCTCAAGTGAGAATTTAGACACTTGAAAACACAGGGCATTGTTGGTTCCAGAAGGCATTTTGAACACACCTAAAGAAAACCAAATGTCAGTTAGAAACATGCACAACAGCAAATGTGCAGCAAGAATGCAAGACATGTCCCTGTGAACCACTCTTGCCTGCGCCACTTCTCATTCCTCTGTATTTCCATGTTTTGGATCACCGTATGATGACGGATTTTGGTTTTGAAGAAGTTAGGTACCTTCGATTTCACATTGCATTATTCATGATGCAATGACTATTGCAGCCTCTATTACCAAAATAAGAAAAATTGAAACTACATTATTTGAAGAGGGGAGTAATAAAATCGTGTAGTAAAAATATTTATCTAGAAGTGGATTTGATAAGATTTATAATTTTTACAAGAAAACATGGGCCAGAAAAAAAAAAGTTTGACATGCAAAATATGTCCAAACTTGTTCTAAACTAAAACCTGTGCATCCTCTGACTGAGAAGGATCCAGGTCACTTTGGGTTTTTAAACATCACTCCTTGTGATGGCAACTCATAAGCTTTGAAGGTGAGCTGTGTACACTTCACATGCAAACAGCATGAAATGCTTCTCCTGACACTGACAGTCACCTGAAAATTCAGGATTTAAAGTTAATTAGGCCAACCTTCATACCTTACAAATTTCTCAAGAGATGCACAATAAAGAAGAGCTTCTGCCTTAAGGGAACAAAGCTGTTTGGGAGATGTGTGAGTCTATTCAAATACTTCATTGTAATCAGAACAAAAAGAGCAGAGTCCACTACCAGTGATGCCCAGAAACACCTTCACTCCAAGCTCTTGGCTGCTTGCCCCCAGAGCCTGTACCCAGACCTCAGAGAGTGGGGAGAGGCACACAAATAGACAAATTGGCCCAAATGCAGCACTTCTGGGATTCTGCAAAACCTAGCAGGAAGTGTCTTTTCTAATGTCCATTCTTATTCAACTAAGTTTTTAAACTAAGGGTCCAGTAGAGACACTGCAGCAATGTAAATATACAGCCTAAGATAGCATGAAGTTCTGGATAGTAAGCCTGATTGAGGAATAAGCAACTGAACTATGACCTTCAGGCCATGGTCGCTCAACTGCAACTATCCAAGTTTCTCCTGGCTTCTCTAGGGACTCATTCTGGCCTGAAATTCCTGGTAATTATGACCATGAACTTCTGGCTTTGGAATTTTAAATAAATGCTTGAAATATACATATTTAGGAGTTGCTACAGGTTTATCCTTTTCAAGTCTCCATGATTTGGACACTTAAAAGTTTAGTTCCACACTATGGAAATCTTATTATAGATTCCTTTTACTATCTACCATATTCATTCCATGGATTAAAAAGTGAAAACTAACAGATTTGATTATAGACCCTCTGTTATGGTTCAGTTCATGTGTCAACTTGGCCAAGCAATGGTGCCTAGTTGTCTGGTCAAGCAAGCACTGAACTAGCCATTACTGCAAGGAAATTTCATGGCTGGTTAATAATCCAGAAGGCTGATTTATTAAATCATCAGCATATTGATTGCATCCATGGCTGATTATGTCTGCAGTCAGCCAGGGGGAGGTCTTCTGCAATTAGTGGTGTTTAATCTAATTCAGCTGAAGGCTTTAAAGGAGCGCATCACTTCATCTCAAATGTCTATTATAACAAGAATCTCTTGATTATCCTGTTTACCAAAGCCCAATGCGATAACAAACCATCTCCTGTGTCAGCAATTTTTTGTATTTTGCTATAACTGATTCTTTCCTGGATGTTGCAGAAATAATTCATTTGGGTAAGTGTATTTATACACTATCTTTAAAAACTATTCTAATTGAATATGAAAACTTAAAAGCGTCCATGAATTCTGCACAATTCACACATAACTAGGTAATAGCATTAGAAGACACTAAATTAAGAAAAGTTGTTTAAGAAGCACATTTAGATTAATAAAAGCCAATCAAAATATTCATTATGCTAAAAACTAAGACCAACCTAAAACAAGTATATGCTCACAAGTAATTTTGTAAATTTCAGCTAGAAAAATCTATGGACTTATGATTGAGTTGCCATCAAAGGTTTAATGATCATCCCCAAGGAATAATCACATCTGTCAGCATTATTCACAGCCAGTCCTTACGCTAGCTGTTTGAGCAGATTGGATTTCTAACCCATTCTTAAATAGTGCTCAGAAAAGTAAGCAGTACATCTTAATAGGTTAAATACTACAAAATGACCTCTATCATAGAAGTGAAGATATTTTCATTCAAAGATTCAAAGGATATCTTAAAATTACTAGTGCTGAGATAAATCTAAATTCACATTAAAATACTTTACTCACCATTACATGCCATAAAAGAACACCTGTAAATCATGGCAGATCAATCATAGTATAAACAAAGCATCTTTACATATTTTCACCCTTTGATCTGGAAACAAATGAACAGCCTAGGAATACATTGGTAAATTTCGAATTTCATACTTTTAAAACAAATCCATATTCTACAACAAAGTAAGGGCAGTGTGAACAATAGCTCCCTTTTTTGCATATTTTTAAAACTATTTTCAGTACTCTCAAGGAAGGGAACCAGAATGGCTTTGTCATTTTGGTCCATTGGTACTTTTGTCAAAGTGTTAAAGAAAACAGTCAATAATGACTTTTAACTGGTAATTAGACAGAAAATAAGGCTTTGTGTCATATAGAAATTTAGCACTTTCAAAATCACTGGAGAGTTTAATGTAAAATAAAGATTTCTGATAAGATTCGGGTTTTACCAAACACAGCCTTTTTTCCAAAGGTGTGACATGACAGCTGCTGCACTACCACAAGGCCTGGCAGGGCCTGATTCAAACAGTAACATGCAGATAGGAGCCTGCCGCAAGGCAGGAATGGGGACACTTAAAACCAAAACACAACTGAGAAATTTCAGAACTACTTGTAAGGCCCAAAGGGGGCATTCATCTAAAATAAATGTCACTTAACCAAATCAGTCCTAATTTCCCGGCCTAAATTCTAGTCTCTAAAATTTGAAGCTACTTTTGCACAAAGCTGACTTCTACACATTCAGAACTTAACTCTCAGCCTAATACCCCAAAAGGCCTGTTATTAGGAGGTAGCAGGTAGGGAGTGAGAGGTGTGGGTTGGACTGAATTTTGACTGCTGTAAAGGCTGGTTACTACTCCTTCCTAAATCATCAAAAGTGAAAACAATATGAAAATCAGACCCCTTATTGCATATACCTGTTTATATCTCATAAAGCATCCACATAACACAAGCAGTCTTTTTCTCTTAAAACTGGATAACACCTTAGGCTGTGCAAACACTTCAGCATCCAGGTTTTGCAGCACAGACTGAAGGGGAATGAGCATTTAGTTGATCAGGGAGCTCTTGCTGCTTCTGTTTTAGGAGGAAGCTCTATGAAGCCTTCAGGTGTGGCCAGCTAGCCAGCTAGTGAAGGAAAGCTGGGTGTCATTACTTCTTTCCCAAGTGATGTGTCTATTTTTGGTTATGCTGTGGGGTCAACCTGAGTTCCTGGGGATCAAAATTTGGGAGGGATGTATCAGCTTGTCACATTCAAGGGGGTCCTGAAGGGGCTATGATTGACAATCAGACCAGTGTGGGTTAGCTCAAGACTGGTTGATTGAGGAGTGGAGACCTCTATCCAGGCATGGTCTTCACTGCCTGCATCATAGTGTTTTCTTCAGGTAAGCTGGGTAGAATCTCTGTAATAGGAGTTTCTCCTGACAGAGTAGAACTGAGAACAGGCTCAACCAAATGATGTAGCTTGGGGTAGGCATGCTTTACATGAGACTGTATGATGGAGGTAGGAGGGATTAGCATCTTGGAGGCAGGGTGGAAATCTCAGGTTGGATTGAGTGGTGGGCAGTAGATTGTACACCAAGGATTTCTGACCAAGAGGTCCCTCCTAACTGCTCAAAGGAAGAATGTAGGATTGGGCTGGGTTCTTTCTGGGAGACATCTCTTGGCAGCTTCTCCACCTCTTCTGAATCAAGGTCCGTGACTGTTGGCTGTTTCTTTGGTTCCAAATAATTCATCCACTGTCAGATGTTTGTGTGCAGACGTAGAAAACTTATCTTGTGACCCAGAGAGTGTATTTTCTAGAGTCTCAGTCCTTCTCAGATGATAGAGCAGAGTTCTTGGCTATAACCAAGGACTGGAGGTAGTTGAGTCACCAATCTGATTTCTCTCATATTCATCCTCGGCTCTGCTCAGCATCTACAGGATGCTGATGGGCCTGTGGTCACTGCAACCATTGGCCTGGTTAGGACTCTGTTTATCCCAAACAGCCTGCCAGAATTGCATGGCTCCTCTTCTATCACATTGGCCATGCATTTGGTCATGTGGTGGCAGGCATTCTTTCATAAAACCAGACACTGTATATTGACAAGCTTGCATTTCTATATAGAAGAAATGGTCTATGGAACTAAAATTCGAATTCTTTATTTATTGGTTCAACAAGATTGTGCGTATTCAGCCAATTAACAATGGTAAAACCATAGTAAGTTGAGGCTGACCCCTGATATACAAATATCTATATCAGTCTTCTCTAACTGATTGGTCTTGGGGCAGAAAGTGTGCAGAATGACTTGGCTGGTGAGGTCTGGGATGCTTGTGATGTGGGGGTTGTGTTGCTTCAGGGCCGCCAGGCTCATCTCCTGCTCAGCTCAACTCAGTAGCTCCATCTTGATTCCAGAGCTGAGCCCCTCCCTTTAGTAACTTTTAACTTGAATTTTCCTTAGTTTGAACTGAAGGCTAGAGACCGGCTCTTCAGTATCCTCCTTTGATTTCCCTCTTTGTACAGGAAACCCAAGATCAAAACAATGGAAAATAAGTATAATTGTTTATAAGCGGTACAAATATCCTATGAGACATGAAAGTCTCATGAGCATTAGGTGGTGCTTATAGTATGTAAATATGGTATATATGATTTCTATCAGGAGGTTTTCAGTAGAAATCACTAATGTGAGTATGTTTAAATAAAAGGATATTTAAAATTACAGCTTACTAGATCATAAGCTCCATCAGATGAGATATCTGTCACTTCTATTTATAACTTTATGTTCATTGCTTTTCAGGGTACATGCAGAATGGTAGATGGAGGGAAGTCTGATGGATTAATAAAGGAAATATGCAATATGCCAGATATTCTTCAAAGCTCAGGGCATACAAAAAAACATTAAACCCAAGTCCCTACTCTTGAAGAGCATTCAATTATCTTGATTCTGATCATATTTTACAATTCAAGAATTAGGCTCTTCTGATTTATGGTGGGGTATGACATATTTCCTTAGACCAAATGTACTTTCAACTAGAACAGAGCACCTTCTAATGACATCTTGGCCAGGACAGTTTTGATAGAATGTTCTCCATATATCCATCACTGAGCTTACAGCCATGATATAATAATCTATTGTGGTGGTTATTTCTCCATTAAAATGGAAAGCCTTTTGGCCATTGAGGACCAGGATTATGGCTTATTCTCAATTCATGGCATATTGTAGGTGCTTAACAAATATTTCTAGGATAAGTGATTGAATGAATGTGCCTTCAAATTTGTATTTTTATTATACTGGGTCTCCTCTTTTAAATCTTTGTTATGAAATATAGGAATGAATGAAAATGAACGGATGGGTAAAGATCACTTGCCTGTTAGATCATTCTGAATGTGGACATCATCCTAATATGTAGTATTCTGGACCAGCAAGGAGCACTATGAGATAAACATGCTGAGACCAGAATAGTAAGGCTACCAACAAGAGGCAGGTCAATGCTGGGAGAGTGGGAAGGATGTCCTCCAGAAATATCAACAAATAGCAAGTCTCTTTACTACACAAGCTCTGAAGCAACTGTAAATATAATAAAAGTATTGGCAGATAGATAAAATATCAACTTTATTACTAATAAAGGCTAGGCCTATGAGAAATTGAATTTCTTCATGATAAACCACAATGCTTTGGGTTGGATTGGGTCTCCTTAAAACATATATTGAAGTTCTAATCCCCAGAACTCCTAATGTGATTTTATTTGGAAACAGGATCATCACAACTCTAATCAGTTAAGCTGTGGTCATACTGAGGTAGAGGTGGCCCTTAATCCGATATGGTCGGTGCCCATATAAGAAGAGGAGCAGAGACACAGTGACAGAGACACGCAGGGAAGAAGGTCATGTGAAGATGAAGGCAGAGACTGGAGTTATGTAGCTACAAGTCATGGATCATCAAGGATTGCCAACCACCACCAGAAGCTGGGAAGAGGCAAGGAAGGATTCTTCCCTAGAATGACTGGAGAGAGTATGGATCTGCCAACACTTTGGTTTCAAAATCTTAGGCTTCAAAATTATGAAAGAATAAATTTCTGTTGTTTTAAAGCTGCCCAGTTTGTGATACTTTTGTAAGGCAGCCCCAGGAAACTAATACACTCAGAATTACAGAGCCTTATGCATCCTACCACAGTCAGTGCTGGACCACCACATGGGAGCAAATTTCTATAAAAACTGTCCTACATGGAGCATCAGAGAATGTGGGAACCTGGTTTCCAAGAAAGGAAGGAAAAGAAGATGTGGCTGAGCTACGTACATCCCAGTTTCTCCTTTATAATTCAACAATCAGAAAAATCCTAGGTTGGAGGGTAAAAAAAGTTGAGAACCCAGGATTGCTCTTCTCATGGAGAGGTCTCTCCACATAGATTGAAACATTGGAAGTGAGCGAAGCATCCCATACCAATCAAACTTGGTCCTTAGAAAGGTCAGGATGGGTATAGCATCAGATCAAGTAATTGGAGGGGTCAGTTCTGAGAAAGAGTAAGTCTGAGAATGGTAAATGGGTGATCATGATCATAACCAATCAAAGAATTTGTTGACAAGGAGGAAAAGGACAGGCCTGGAATTCCAAGATCTCCCGGATGATTTATCTTGCTGCAGATTTATACTGCTCCCCCTTTCTTTCCAGCAACCCCTCCCAATAATATATTTCCTCTATTCTTACTGTCAAAGCACTCTGGACTAAGTCATTCTGCCTATTTTAATAATTAATTTCATACCCCTGCACATTATGACCATGGCCTTTCATTTTAAGTGGCAAAACTTCCTTTTTGTTTTTTTGAAGTTGCATACATAGGTATAGGTTTAAATCCCAAGAACTTCTCATTTGATTTACTTCTAATTAATTTACTGTGGGGCATTCAGTGAAAACTGAAGAATTTATCCTTTTAGTTAAATTCTGTTGGAGAAATTGGAATAAAAAGGTATTAGGTATTTCCAAAGCTTCTATTAAGATAGTGCAGCAGGTTGACATTTGATTAAAATACCACAGATTGTAAAATGTGCAAAAGAAGGTGAACCAGGGCAGAAAAAATATTTTGCTCCCCTAGGTGAGTAAAATCTTGGATTAAATATTTCTCATGTATTCTAGTCTTGGTTGGAGGGTATCCTCATATGAACAAGGCATCATCTTTTCATACTGAAAACTGATATTTAATATATAGTTATTGTCAGAGCTATCAGGAATATTTGTTTGATATGGATGGTTCTTTCTTAACTATGGCCCTGTTCTCTCCAGGGCCATACTTTTCAAGGAATCACTTGCTTTAATAGATCTGTTCTATACTAAGTAAAAGAGCAAGTATTTATTATGTATTTGTTATCAGACTCAATCCATAATTTATTTCAATCACAGGATAACCAGAACTTAGGTATGCTGCTTCTCTCTATTTTCTTAAACAGGCTGCACTATTTCTATTTCTATTTTCTTTCAATTTTTTTAAACAAATATCTATTCTGTAAACTTCGTGATAATAGATGTTGTGTGTTTTTTGTTCCCCTTTATGTCTAGCTCAAACTGAGTACAGTGGTGGCTAGCCATAATGTGTATTCCACCAACTGAATGAATGAATGAATGAATTTGTCACCAATATTTTCAATGCAAAGTACTTAAAGATACATGAAGGGTAATCTCATTAAGATTACAATATAGAGGATGCAAGGGTAGTTCAGTGGTAGAATTCTCGCCTAACACGCAGAAGACCTGGGTTCGATTCCTAGCCCATGCACTTCCTGAAAACAAATAAACAAAAATTCAACAAATGGTGCTGCAATAATGGGATACTCACATGGAAAAAGAATGAAATGTGACCCCCGCCATACAGCATACAAAAAAAAGAGAGACTACAATATGTAAAAAAGATAAATGCACATAGATACTATAACACAAGAGAGGTAATGATAAAACCTGGGAGTGGAGTTAAAGGTGGGGGTTAGGGAGGGTATTCCCAACTTTGACATTGGGCACAGGGGAGCAGGAACAGCTCACTTTGGAGACGGCTTCTTTTCAAGACAGCTTGGTATTTTCATATTGCGTCTGGCCCCTTTTTTAAGCAAAACTTTTTACTCTCTTGGGTAAATGACACAGGGAAGTAAGATTGGGATACTGGTGATAAAATGAATTGCTACTATGATGATATCTATTCAGGGTCAAGAACCATGCTTTATATGAGATATGTTATTAACTCTCACAAAAACCCTAGATGGCAGGGAGCCCTGCTCCATTCTGTAGCTGAGATAATGAAGGCTGAGCTGTGCCTAGGACATTCAATGCCCAAGCCATATCTTGTCTCTCCTAGATCCTTCCTCTTTTAAATGAATTTTAATACCTGCTGTTTCTAAATTGTTTCTTAACAGCAGTTCAGCTAAAGAAAAGTAAAACAAGTCCTCACCCTCTTAACCTGGGTTTACACCCTGGCTATGCGTAGGAGCTCATGTGTCCCACATAAGTAGTACAAAAACTACTTATATTCAGTCTCTCATCACCAGAACAGGGATAACACAACCCTCCTCAGGAGTTCTTGTAAGAATTAAATGAGATCGCAGCATGCCTAAACCACCTGGTACCTGCTCCATTCAAGTATGACTGTTTCTTTTCCTAGACTTGGTTTCCTATTCCCAAACAGGGTGATTTCTCAATTATAAGGACAGAGGAAGTGAAAAACAAGTGCAAAGATCACATGAGGACATTATGCTGAGTGAAATAAGCCAGACACAAAAGGACAACTATTCTATCATCTCACTGATTGGAAATAATTAGAATAAGCAAATTTGTAGAGTCAGAACCTAGAATACAGGCCACCAGGGGCTGGGTTGGGAATAGGAAATGGGGATTTAAATGTTTATATGGTACAGAATTTCTACTTGAGTTGATTGTAAAGTTTTGGAAATGGATGCTGGTGACAGTAGCATAACACTGTGAATATAATTAACAACATTGAATTTTATATGTGAATATGTTTTCTTTAAAGGCAATAAGAAGAATTCTTGTGGTGATGGAACTTTTTTCTTTCCTGTATCTATGTCAATATCTTGATTGTGATATTGTAGGATAGACGTTATCACTGGGGGGAAACTGGCTAAAGGTACATGGACTCTATATTATTTTATAAAACTGCATGTGAATGTACTATTACCTCAAAATAAAAAGTTTAAATTAAAAGAAAAATCGCATAAAGTCAAACAAACAAAGCAAAGGGGTGCCTACTATTTACACTATTTACAGAATAATATCTTTCTTCTTTACCTTTTTTTTCTGCACACCCTTATTACCATATAGTTCAAATAATAAAATTTACTCTATTAAAGTTCAGTGGTTTTGGGGGTATATTCACACATTCATTCTTTTGTTCTTTGTTTTATTTCTTTAGCAAACGTGTTGGGCCTCCAGTATAAGCTAAATCCTATATCATAGGTTCTTACAGCCAATCTTTATAAAACATCCCACACAAGTGGTTCTACTGGGGCCATTTTTCCAATGAAGAAATTGAGATGCACAGATTTTAGATCATGATGGCTATAGGTTCAGGTCCAGGAAAGGGGTTTCTCCCACTCCGAGGCTGCTGAAACATCCTTTTCTTCTTTGGATTGTGGGATGAGCACGGACTTTGAGCAACACAACTGACCATAAAGTCAGCTTCAGTCAGTTGCCAGTAAATGACCTTCAACAGTGTATTTAGTCTATGTCTCAGTTTTTTCTCCATAAATTAGAAATGTTGATTCCTGCTTTCCAATATTGTTGTGATAATAATTCAGTATATTGGTATGCATGGATGAGATTAGCCCAATAAAAGTTTATTTTTGCACTTATCATTTGTATTTCTTTATTAATTTCTTCATAAAAGTTGAGCCAGCCTTTTGTTTCTGGTGAAACGCTAATATGCTCTTTGCAAAGAATGTATCAGGGGAAACTTTTCATGTAGTTTTTTTTTTTTTAATTTTAATATAAATGCTGAAAAGGTAGCCTGGAACATTTTACACATCTGTTATAAAACCCCCAGGAGTTGTCTGGAAGAAAAGACTTGAATACAGAACAGGTGGCTGGGCAAGACATATTAGTCTATCTGAAGGGCTGGACTTTCCTTAAAAGCTCACCAGCTAAAGAAATAGTCCCCAGCAACTGTAGGAAAACAGTAATTAATGACTACAGACACTTTTCTCCCAGTCCAGGTGATAAAGTTTCTGTGCAGGAGTATAACAAGATCAAATCCACATTTTGTTTCTCTGCCAAACTCCAAAGGACCATTAATAATCATTGGCAATAACCAGAGAAGAGCAAGGCCCTAAGAGCACACAGCCCCTATGGGGAGCCAAGTGTGCTTGGCTCTTCATCTCATTTTTCACCCACACCACAACCACAGAGGGAGGTATTATTATTATTACCTCTGCTTTTCAGAAACTGATGCTTGGAAAGTTTGATTTTCTTGCCAAGGAACCATACCTGGTGATGGACAAAGTCAGTGGGGCAGCTTTATTCCAAAGCCCATGCTGCTGAGCCAGATGAGTTCCATTTTCCACCTTCTTTCTAGTCTTAATGAAGAGAAAGATGTCTCTCACTATGCTATACCACTGGGCAGCTAAACTTCACTACAACCTAGGTCTGTTTCAAAGAACATTCATTAACACGCATAAAAGCTATCAGCCTGCCCTATGAGACACATCACACAACGCTTCAATTGAAATAATAATTAAACAGTAGTTTGTAGCACTTACTCATGTTGTCTCCATTTTCACAGGAACCCCTTGGAGGGGATGCTGGCAACCCAGAAGAGGAATGCACATAAAAAGGTTGTTTGATTTCCCGAAGTAAGGCAGTGAGCATGTGGCTGAGCCAAGAGTGTAGCCAAGAGGTCCTAGTCTACCATGTTATTTTCCTGTTAGGGACCCAAGCTTTTCCTGCTTCCCCAGCTTCTGAAAATTCTGCTTCTTATATTGAAAACAAGAAAAGGACTGGGTAGTCAGGGTGACTGTTTAGAAAAAGCATGGCCTTTGAAGTTGGACAAATTTGTGTTCAGTTGTCAGTAAGCTGAGCAAATCACAGAATCTCTCAACATTCAGTCTCTTTAATAGTAAAGTGGATAGTTCTAAGAATTAATGAGATAAAGCATGGAGAGTGGCCCACAGAGAATCCTGTTAAGTGAATTATATCACTCTGTTCAAAAGAAGGCCTGGCTCAATCCCAACCTCACCATTTATTATGGGTGCTGTCTTGAACTCACTGTGTCTCCCTGCTATTAACTCATACATACCAAGAATTGTGATACAAAAAGAGATACAAAAAGTATCTAGAACATAGAAGGTATTAAATAGATATGTGTTTAATGAACAGGTAATTACTACAACTCCCCTCACCTGCAAAAGTCAAAAGGCCCTGTTGTGATGAAGATAGAAAAGATTTCACCTAGGCACTAGCTTCATTAGTGAGACAAGAAAGTGAGAGCCAATTCGCTCTAGAAATTAGAATCCACAATTCCCACTCTGATCAATAAAACCATTAAATGCCTTAGTCTTTAATTTAACCTAAAATCCAAAAGTTTCATTGAAAAACAAACCCTTTGGGCAATTTCTTTTAAGTTTTCTGTGAATTTAATTTTAAGTCCTCTCATCCCCTAATTCAATATTATTACAAATAAAACATGTTTTAAACCACGTTCCTATGTAAATATTTTTATATATACATATATGGATTTGTCTCAGAGGAATTCTAATAAATGTGTTGAAATCTGAGTTTGATATCTGATTGCTGGAGGTGCTAGGAAGACGTATCTCAAAGATTTCCTTTGGAAACCAACCTCAAATGATCAGTGGGTGTTCAAAGTCAGTTCCTATTAATGCTTGTACATATGGTATTAATTCTACATTAATTCTGTCAAAAGTGATATCATAGTTAGAAGTTCCAAATGATGACATCACTAAAACAACTTGGTTTTCATGAGCATGGGACTGGCCAGTGCCAAAATCCAAATCAATCTATTCATCCATCTATTCTGACAAGTTCAGTTTAATTAGTTCATGGCCTCATAATGAACAAGAGACTGACTTTCTGTTCAATTGCCAGAGCCATTTCTATTCTCTTCAACTTAAGTGCCAAATGCTTACACTGCTGTGCCCAATTTATACCTTTGCCTATAATTACTGGTCCCCAAGGTGTGATTGTCCTTTTTCATAAGAGTTTGTGCAGCTGCCAACATGAAGTTGTAAATAAATTGTAATACCGTTGCTATGAGGTGTAAAAATCCCACAGCTCATATCCAGAGCCTTGTATAATAAACTCATGTAAACATTCCATTTCCTGCAAGTGATTGTGGTCTGTGACTAGATTTAGAAAACAGGGCAGTAAGTCATCTTTCTTTAATGAGTCGTTGAAAACAAAGTCGTATCCCATGAAACCAAAGCCTGTCCCTGACAAAATCAAATAGCTTATTTTGTAAAAGACCCTCCTAAGGGGATAGATTTTTCTGTAGATCATGAGCTCAGGTCCATTTTCATAGTTATGAGTGCTTAAACAATAGCAACCCCATTCTCTTATCAGTCTCCACTATCAGTGGAGTAAAAGAGATTGCTTTTCTACCAAGAGAGGGAAAAACGTGCTATAAGAGGAAAGAATGAAAGAATCAAGCATAGGAGATCCAGCTTGATGACCCTATCCTACCTCAAATTCCTCCACTGTAATCTGGGGAGAATAATGCCCACCAAATGGGTTTGGAATGATTTAAAAAAAAAACAAAAAACAGGATAATCAAATGCAAACACCTCAGAAAATGCCTGTCAAATAGGTGGCACATCAATGCTAATTTTCCTCTCCTTTTTCTTTCAAATAAATAGCAAAAACACTGTATTTCTTGGTTTCCATTAAAATAGTGCTGCACCTACTGTGTGCAGTGTGCAAGGTTATAAGAACGTGCTGCAATTAAGAAGCATGTCATATTTTCCCCAACATCTCTGTTCTTAACTTTTTTTTAGAGCTCTTTTTCAAATTGTCTCATCTGTGAGAGGTGATCAAGACTGTAAAATTGATACCTAACCTACAAACTCCAGTGAGTAACTTGTAAAATTCATTAACAGCATCAGAATTTTTCTATATTTATTTCTTTTTTTATCAAAAAGGCTGCACTGATTATTTCTCCTTGCTTAATTATAAGTGAATTTAGGACAATTAAAGGCTCTTTCCTTCATATCAGAATTTTGTCCTATGGAACTCAGACCTTGGGTTCAAATTTAACATAAAACAAATTTTATATTCAAATGAATTGGCCCAAAAAGTAGTCACTGATTAAGATCATTTGTTCTTAAACAATGGCCCAGGTCTAATAGCGAATATTAATTTGTTGAATATTAACAACTCATCTCTGGGTTTGGCAGAGACCATTATTGCTCCCAAATATACATGGTCTCTCTAACATTTCCAAGTTTCCCTTGGTTTAGGCAGGGACCATTTGACTAGTTCTGGTAAGTGGGAAATGATCAGAGGTGACGTAAATCGCTTTCAGTTAAATGAAGCTGAAGTCTTGTCTGTCTCTCTCTTCCCCAGCTCTAGAATAGAAATCTAGGAAAATATGTACAAGATAACATAGTACAACATGGATTAGGGCCAGTTGACTTTCATAGAATTATGTGCCAGTGAGAAATTAAATATTACAATATTATGACGTAGGGTTTGGTTGTTATAGTCGTTTGCGTTAATTTCCTATATCTTTTTACTAGTACCGTGTTTTCCCAGCCTTTGCCAGTCCCTAGAAATAAATGGAATCACATTCCCAGCCTTCCCCACTAAACCGTACTGGAGCTTCTAAGGAGTGTTTTCTCTTTACAGTTACAATAGGAATCCACCAGAAAAGGCATTATTTTGGTGGCCACAGCCACCTGGAGTGGGCACCTCCTTCACTTCTATTCAATTCTACCATGTCTGCTGGGCACTAGATTGACCCAAGACTTCAATGTCCTGTATGCTAAAGGGAGCAATACAATCCTTTCCCACCTTTATGCTACCTTCTGATGCAGGCTCTAAAGTAAAGCTGTCTCTCTCCTTGTCTTAGTTTGTCAGGCTACTATGACAAATGCCATACAATGAGTTGGCTTAACAACAGGAATTTATTAGCTCATGATTTGGAAAGCTAAGTTCAAAATCAAGGCATGAGCAAGATCATATTTTCTCCCCAAAATCTGTCATGTTCTGCTGCCTGTTTGCAGTAATTGTTGGGGTTCCTTGGCTTGCATCTCTCATCATACAACCATCTCTCCTTGTGTCTGCTCTTCCCGTATTTGCTGACTACTGGCTTCTGGCTGTGTGGCCTTCTCTTGACTTCTGGATTCTGGTTTCTTCTCTTTATAAGGCCTCTGGTAATAAGGATTAACACTTGTTCCAACCCAACCCAAAAAGCATGGGTCAGTGCAGCCTCAAGACCAAAGAACACATCAGGCATGGAGTTAGACATGAATTTTATTAGGACTTGCAAACAGGAGATGACTCATCCTGATGACAGCCATTTTGGAAATGGAAGTCAGCACATTGCAAAGATGAAAGTGCTAGGGTACAGCTTATAAGGATTTAGGATAAGGACATTCCATAGGTTTGAGAACAGAGTTTTAGCAAGGTCTCATGACACTGGCGTTTAGAGATTTGTTATCAACTTATCAGGGGAGAAGAGTTTTAATGCTTTACGAGATAAGTGGTTTACGATACCATCAGTACATTATTTTCCTCCCTGAGGAGGTCTGTTGACCTCTAACTTCTATCGGGGTCACATAGGTGGCTACATGCAGTAACTTACTCTCAATCTGGAGGAGGAGCCCAGGTGCTAGGTCTCCACAATCCATATCCTCACAGCAGATTATGTTGACCATAGAACAGACATTGCATCCATACTCTACAAGAATAGTATGAGACAACAGAACACTAGAAATCCCACATACAGAGATAACAATCTCATTATGATTTGCCTCCATGACTAAGAAAGGGAATTATATCATTTATATAAGGGGTCTACTGATAATTGATCAATACTGTATATATGCTTTTGCATATGATTTTAAACTTGTGAAACATTGTGCAAAATATCAGGAATACATACACAAAACTGCACATTAATTAAGGCGCAGGTGTCACTTTGTGCTGAAGTTAGGATATCTAAGGTCATTCTATTTTGTAAAACTACTTTCCTAAGTAGTTGTGTGATTTCTTCATTTAGCAAGGATATAGCTATTTTGATTGGCTAAAGCTGCCACATGTTATTCAATAACTATTATAGCTCCACTTGCAAAAATGGCTAAAGGAGTCTAAATTAAATGGCTTAATAAAACCAGGGAGTATGTTTAATTCTATACTAGTTTTAACCATTTCCCAATTACTAAGGATATGAGGTAGAGTTAGATAAGGTAGCAGGGACTTAGGACTGTCCCCATGTACAACCACCTGTCCAGTTATAGGGTCGTCCATATTGCCCAGAGGTCCATAGCAATCCCTTTGGGAAAAGATATACCCCATGTAAGATGGAAATACTCTTCCAATGGAAAAGGCTGTTGTTTTGTAGCTTAAAATTATACAATTCAGCAGTTGTGAATCATGAATTCCATCAAGTGGTTCCATATGGACAGGAGCAATGTGGTCTCCTATTACAGCTTCTGCTGTCAGCCATCCTGAACCATCATATATAGCACAGCCCAATACAGGTAGGGCTTGTTCACTTGTTCCATACAAAGGATAAGATGTAAGCCCCAGTCTCATTTTAGAATGGTAGTTGTATTTCAGTCTTAAATAAGAAGATTCTTTTCATATTTTCCATTGCATTGAATTCTACCAGGACAGCAGGGTATTCTATACAGTCCAATTCACAAGGGTCACAGTCTAGGGAAAGTCTGTAGTGTCCAAAGATGGCAAGTCCATGCAAACCCAACATTGGGCTTGATTTACTGTTGAATCTTCCTGTAGAAAGGTGCTTACTGGGGCACTATGGGCAAAAAGAATGATTTTTATGGGTAACAAAAAGGGGTAATTCCTCCTGATCTGATAATATGTGTGCTAGAGTTCCATTGGTTGATAATAAGGTAGCAGGTAGTGGAACATTTTGGGGAGGTTTGAAATATCAGATATTCTTCCCCTGCAAATCTTAAGGGTCCTCTACCATTACATCAATTGTTAATCGGGGCATAAAAAGGGTCCAAATAGCCATGCATAAAGTTCCCATGGGAATGGGAGGGCCCAGGTTGGTAATAAAGATTTTAACAGCCATTTTTTGTATAAATGATGATCAGATTACAATATTTTGGGTGACTCCTATTCCTCATGGACTTAATATTCTCATCCAATGGGGCTACATAGGCCGGTATCAAGGCCACAGGACCTCATTCTCCCTCCATTTGTATGTATGTTGACAGTTATCAACAAATTATCATCATTCCCCCTTTTCGGCTGTAAAGTGGCTGGTCCTTTAATTTGTATTCTTGGCACCTGCAACAGTCCTGCCATTAACATTTCAATAGGAACAGGTGCAGCATCACCCTCCCCCCACCCTGAGCTGCAAATGCAAATGGACTAAAGCATAATACAGTTTTTTAGTCCACTATTGCAAGAACCTTTAATCATCTTTCAATTGTTCCTTTAAGAAGCCATTCATTGTTTCAATAAGGCCCACACCTGTGGGATTATAAAGTAGATGAAATGTCCACATGATGACCTGATCCATGGCCCACAAATGAGTTATCTGCCCAGTGAAAGAAGGGGTCCCCTGATCAATGTCTATTTGTGTAGGCACTCTTTAGAGGGCATTTTCCCTTACCAGACAATCTTTCCCACTGGGTGAGCTAACAGAAGTCCCATGGCAGTTTCTACTGCAGTGAATGCATACCTTGCCTCTTCTGAGAGCAGAAGGAGACAATATAATCCACATGCCATCAGATTACCAAAATTTGTGACCAGCTGATGTGTCTCATCTGGTGTGGTGGCCTACATGGTGGATACAGGGAGCACTAAGGGCACTCTCTAGCGATGCACACTAGCTGCTGGCATGTGACTGGCAGGTGGAACTGCTGGGCCAGACACCACAGGTTTGATACCCTCAGTGTCCACTTTTCTGATGTAACCATCTTGCTGCTTCCCTGGGTTCACCTGTGCTACTCTGAACCCATGCAAGTGTATTTGCTTCCATATTCCCAGGTAACTATGGGAGTATGAGCAGGGACATGATAGACAATTACCTTTTGTCATTGACAGGCCATCCCAGATGTTTTTCCACAATTCTTATCCCTAAAGGAGTCAACCTATGACTGTCCATTGTTCCTGCTTCCAGGTTGCCATCCAGGTCACAAGGCCTTTGTAAACAGCCCAGTTGTCAGTACATGTAGTTGGAATATCTCCTGGTTCAGGCACTATTACTATCCATACCGCTCTTAATTCAGCCCTTTCACTTCTTTGCATAGCACCAGTCTCCCACCATACAGTGTCAGTACTGGATTGTACTGCCTCAGCTGTCCTTGAGGGAGGCTACCTGTTAGGAGATCCATCAGTGTATGAACCAGACTCAAGAATTGTACCTGCAACTTATATAGTGGCCATTTCAACAGCTATCTCAAGTGCAGTGACTTTAGCTGTTGAATCTTCTATATAATGACACTGGTCTGGGAATCTTGGGCACTTCTGCACTCAGAGGGCTGGTATTGAAAATGCTGCACTGTAGCAGGTAGGCTTTCCATTTGTCTATGTGCTCAGTTGGCACTGCCAGAAGATGACTTAAAAGTCATATAGGTTATTCACCCCTGAATAGAGATGGCCATTTTCAAAGTGAGTGGGCATCTTTACATCTGCCCCTTCACTTGAAATAAGGAATTATATGCAGCACATAATTGCTTTTCCAGGGGGCTGTATCTCAGTTCCTCCCTTTTCCATAATTGTGACCAAAAGCCAAAGAGCATTCATTTAGAATGTTGCCTTTGCCACAGACCCCACCCAAACACAATCTCAGTGCTGGATGCATGCAATTCACAGGCCAGGTCTGGCTCTATGCCTCCCAGTGCTTGTGCCTGTGCTATTGCTCTTTTTGCTTTTTCAAAAGCAGCCTGTTGGGAGATATCCCATTGACATGGATGACCTTTCCTAATCAAAATATACAAAGGTTTTAAAATTTTAGCTAAATGAGCACAAAAAGCTCCAATACCCAACAACTCCCCAAAAGTCATTAGTTGTTTTGGCATTTATAGCATGGGAAAACATGGTACTTATCAATTACAGCAGAAGGTATAGTTTTAGTCTTACCTGACCATACAACACCCAGTAATTTGACAGAGCAGTCAGGGCCTTGTATTGTGTCACAGTTCATTGCCCATCCTCAGTTCTCAAGGTGAGATAGCAATGAACGTGAGGTTTCCTTTAATTCTGAAAGAGTTACTAGTTAACATGACATCTTTAATATAGTGGAAGAGACTTTTCCATTTAGCTAAATCCTTTGCCACGAGACCATGGCAGATGGTCATAGCCTTGGGGAAGCACAGTAAAAGTCCATTTTTGACCTCCCCAAGTGAATAGAAATGCAGGCTGGCTTGATATTTCTAAGGAGATACTAAAGAAAGCATTAGTAAGTTCCAATGCAAAATGATATTGACATGATTGGGTGCTAATCTCTTGTATTAAACCAGCAATGTGTGGGACTGCAGCATGTACCAGTGATGTTAATTTGTTTAACTCCCAATAATCTACTGTCATATGCCACATTCCATCAGACTTTTGTGCTGACCATACAGGACTATTGAAAGGGCTATGGGTGGGTATTATTATACTCACCTACTCCAACCCTCCTTTTGTGGCTAAGATTTCTTGGTGCTCTCCTGGAAGTTTATATTGTTTGTAGTCATGATCCTCCAAGGTGGAAGTACATTTACAAGGGATTATTTGGCTCATCCTCTCAGTACTGCTTCAATCACTCTACACCAGAGGTGGAATTTGCCTATAGTGGTTTGCAACAAAACATTCTGTAGGAGAACAATTCCTAAAATGTATTCCAGTATAGGGGAAATATATATCCTCTATTCTTGGGCAGGCAATTTCCAAATTTGCCAGATTAAATTATGTAATTTGGCTCTGATTGTCTTTTCCTCAATAGTCATTGTTCTAGTTTGCTAGCTGCCACAATATGATATACCAGAAACAGAATGGCTTTTTGTACAGGGGAGTTTATTAAGTTGTAAATTTATAGTTCTAAGGCCATGAAAATGTCCCAGTTAAAGCAAGCCTATAAAAATGTCCAAATTAAGGCACCAACAAGAGGTTACCTTCACTCAAGAAAGGCTCATAAAGTTCAGGGTTTCTCTCTCAACTGGAAAGACACATGGCAAGCAAAGTGACATCTGCTAGCTTTCTCTCCAGGCTTATGGTTTCATGAAGCTCCCCTGGGGGCATTTTCTTTCTTCATATCCAAAGGTCTCTGGCAACATGGGCTCTTGTTGTTCTCATGGTTGTCTCCAAAATGTTTCCTCTTTTAAAGGATTCCAGTTAACTAATCAAGACCCACCAGGAATAAGTGGGGACACATCTCCCTCTAATCAAAGGTTAATATCCACAATTGGGTGTGTCACATCTCTGTGGGGATAATTTAATCAAACCTCCAACCCACAGTACTGAACAGGGATTAAAAGAAACGGCTGCCTCCACAAGATGGATCAGGATTAAAACATGGCTTTTCTAGGGCACATAATCCTTTCAAACCAGAACAGTCATCTATGGCCAGCATTTGCCCATGGAATTGGGCTACATTCACATAGATTAAGCTATATTTGGCTCCCATTTCTACTAATGCTAACAGTTGCTGCTATTTAGTAGGGGGCCAGTAAATGGTTAAATCTACATATGGCCTCTGATCTCCAGCATCCCCAGCTATTGTTCACACCCAGGGATCTTGACCTCCTCACTATAGATGGGAGAAAGGGGCTCACCAAACCTCTTCTGGGGGATTGGAGGACTCCCAGGCTTGGGACCTGGGTGGTGGTTTCTTACCTGACTTCCTTTCTCCCTGAGAACTTGGGAACTCACTTTAGTATATCTTTGGTCCTTAGGCAATTTGCACCATAGTTACCAGGACTATAGTAGGTTACTTATCTATAGCCTCTATCCCTGTACCTGCAGCAATGAGGTCTGCCACCACTGCTTGCAGTATACCAAATTAGGGCTGTCATTCTCACAGGGAGCCTTTCCCTTGTCCTTACTCCCACCCCCTTTCTCCACCCCTCTGCCTCTCTGACTCTCTGTATCAACTATCGCCTGAGCAGCAAGGGAGACAAGCTGTCCTACTAGTGGTCTTAGGATAGACATGAGAGGACATAGTAATGGTTGGGAATATGAAATATCATGTCTTTCATTCCTGCAGTAAAAGCTTCAGTGTCAAGACCTACAAAAGCCATGGTATAAATGGTGTGTTTCATTACTAGTCCCCTTGAAATGTCTTGTAGCTCCTCCATATTTTGCCAGTAGGAGGTACTGTGCAGTATATCCCCTTCACTAGGTCATGAAGCCTTACACAAGTCAATCAGACATATCAATAAGGAAGCAGTTTTCACATTAGCTGAGGTAACACACAAGCATTGTCATAGAAAATGGTGGATTGTAATAAACTCCAGTTTACTCATGTCCACTTCAAAAAACACTACTCCATCTGCTTTGGTGTCTTATAACCTCAGAAGCCAACTGGGTAGAGACTCCCTAGTTTCTTGTCTATACTTCTGCCCTAAATCATGCAGTTCAGCAATGGTATAATCTCTCATTACAACGTGTAATTTCTGTTCAGATGGTTGGAATTGCTGAACCCCAGGGGTTTGGGTTTTTGTCTTTTTGTTTTTGTTTGTTTTTTAAGACACCTTCCATTTCTGTTGTATTATGGGTTGCTCATTTTGGAGGTCTTCATCCTCCTCCACCTCCTATTCCTCCTCCCTTTCCTCTTCCAAGTAGGAGTCTATGGGGTCCCACAATTTGGGATCCCATCCTAGAGTAACTAAAATTCTCCAGACTGAAGCCCAAGGCAACTTACAGCCTCTGACTCAGGCATATCTTCATGTCAGAGACTCTGACAGTCCACACTCAGAGTCCTTCATTTCCACCTAGGCAAGGCACATATCTCTTTCTAGTTTTAATTCCTCCTCTAGATGGCAGGTTTCTGCTTTTGCCACCAGTTCTGTGTCTGTGGCCATATTTAAGGCTCCTGAAAGGGGTCAGGCTATGGCTGCCATTATTTGGCATTCTTTTGTCTTTTTGCTAATATTTAGTTGTCCTACTTTCTGTTGCAAAATGGTTAGGAACCCTGCCAGAGTTTTCACCACAATTCACATTCATCCTGAAAAGCAGCCACCCTTCCCCACATGGATGATATAGGCCAATTTGGGATCTCCCCCACAGATTCTCCTTCCCAGGACTCATGCCTGCTATGGCCAGCGGCTCTTGGTTCTCTAGTCTGGCTCACCAGATGTTCCAACTGAGCTCTTGAAAAGCACAAGTTGACACAGCCTCAAGACCAAAGAACATGAAGGCACAGAGTTAGAGTTGAATTTTATTAGAATTTACAAACAGGAGATGATTCTTCCTGACGGTAGCCATTCAAGAAATGGCAGCAAGCACTCTGCAAAGGTGAGGGTGCAAGGGGATTTGGGATAAGGACATTCTATAGGGTATGAGAATAGAGTTTTAGCAAGGTCTCATGACACAGGGGGTTGAAGATTTGTTATCAATATATCAGGGAGAGGAGTTGTAATGCTTTACAGTATAATTGGTTTATGATACCATCAGTACATTCTTTTCCTCCCGAAGGAGGTCTGTTAAACTCTAACTTTTGTCTAGGTCACATAAGTGGCTACATACAGTAACTTACTCTCAATCTGGAGAGGGGAGCCCAGGCCCTGGGTCTCTAAAGACTTACTCTGAGTCAGTTGGCTATGCCTTAACCAAAAGTAACCAAAATATTCTTTACAAATGGCTTTACACTCAAAGGAATGTAAATTAAGATCATGACTTCTGTTGGACTACATAATTGAATCTATCATACTCCTCAATGTCTTAGTTTTAGTCTGAGGAAGAAAGAAATTTACTTTTCATTTGTAATAAATGTCCTTAGACTTTCATGTCCTTAGACTCAGACATAGGCTATATACAAACTGATAGACAGACCTTCATTATACTCTGACTCTGATGGTTGAAGCTTTGTCATCAAAGTGTTGGAAGAGAATTCCCAAAGAGGAAAATTCTCGAGAGGGAAGACTATTTCCTCCCCTTGAAAGCACCTCGGTCCTGTATTCACAAAAGCTTCTAGACAGCTCACATAGCATTTCAATTGCCCTTCCTTAGGATTTTGATTTCTAGGAATACTCAAAATATAGGCTCAAAGCTGGACCCTTGAAACAGTTCATTCTTTTGCCTCTTTCAGCCCCAAAAGACTCTGAGATCCTTGAAACCAGAAACTTACTTATCTCTTTTCTTATTTTTCATTGTTGATGCTCTTATTAACTTTAACTGAAGGGCACTCAACTGGTAAGTTCATAATGTAACACTTCAAAATCACATGTTGAATCATCATCAATATCACCATCTTGAATAGTTAGTGGGCATATGCCAGCAATCATGTCATTAGTCCTTTTAATTTATAGATGGGAAAATTGAAATGATAAGTGATTTACTCAAGATCACCCAGCTATCCAACAGTGAGGCACCACTACCAGTACATTGGTTGGAAGTATTCAACAACCTTGTCCCCTAGTCAGAAAACCTGGGTTTGAACCCTAACCCTGACACATAATAACTGCTGGACATGGTCTAAGGAAGCTAGTGACATTTATCAGCCTCAGCTTCTCCCCTTAAAATGGAGATATGTATCATCTTCTGACCCTCTGCACAGTTCAAGTAATATAATATAGGTAAAAATGTCTTTTCAAGTGTTCCCAATTAGAATAAGTTCCTGAAGAAGAGAAAGTATGCCTTACCTTGTTTGCTACACCAGAATCTGCCTCAGTGATTATCACATGAACAGAATTTGGGAAAAGCTGAGCTAATGATCAAGTTAACCAATTAATACATGAAAACCCATGCTGTGAGTGTAGAGGTATCACCCTTAAATGAAATGATTGTATAAAAACAGGGATTAAAAGCCTGATGTTTGGGTTCAAATTCCAGCTCTATTCCTTATTAGCTGTGCCATTTAGGATAAGTTACTTAACCTCTCTGTATCTCAGTTGCTCATCTTTATCAGGGAAGGAGTGAAGTAAGAATCAAGTGACCAAGGCCTGGTTCTAAGTCACCACAGATACACATTTTTATTATAAGTTTAACATTGATACCTTTTTCTGAAGTGTGTTCTATTCTAGCCCTCTTCTGTTTGCATTTTCATTCCAATTGTAGGTTCTGCCATTATGAGTTTATATGAGTTTCCATATGTTCTATCTCATTTTTAATTTTTAAAAAGAAAGAGAAGATTATAGAAGTCTTTGTATTAACACACAAATGGGCAGGCCACAGTGGCTCAACAGGCAGTGTTCTCGCCTGCCATGCAAGAGACCTGGGTTCAATTCCCAGTGCCTGCCCATGCATAAAAAAAGAAAAAGTTAACATACAAATGTTTTCTTTAATAAAAGGACCACAGATAGCCAAGAATAGTACATCAAGATTACATCATGTTGCATCGAAGAAGCACTTAGATATCTTAGAAAAGCACAGCATTGAAAAAAGATTCCAAAGTATCAGGCACATCACAAATGAGATTTTCAAAAATTCGCCAGGGAGTGATGCCTTTTCACCTGGCCCTCTTGCTGTGCCTTAATGAATGCCATTGTCTATTCAAGCTGTCCTGCAAGCCAGTAATACCATAACTTTATTGGGAACAAATGAATACATATTTATAGTACAAAGCCACCATCATGATACAGAGGGTGATTCACACCTCGGTGCCTCGCTCTTGTTTGGTACTTCCCCTTACGTGCCCTGCACCTACTTCATTTATCTTATATTTTACCTTCAAAACTCAACTGCAGTATCCCTAGGCTTCAAAAAAGTCTACTTTTCCCACTACATCTCCACACACTCAGCCACAGCCCCCAAAATGAAGGACCTACTCTTAAGCATATTTGTATTGACAGTAACATAACACAGATCTTCCATGAAGTAGGTACTCAGAAGTGTCTTTTTGAGTAAAACAGAAACCCAAGAAAAACAGTTTTTCAGTTAACTTTGATTGGTTGTTTCAACAAACAAGGTAAGTCCTAAAAACTCTAAGAAAAATATATAAAATAAAACCTTGAAATTTTTAAAATCTTAATTTTTTCTTAATAATTTGGGAAAAGATCAGCATTATTTGCTATTACTCATCTAGCATGTGAAATGCTGATGTTCTCTGGAAATCGTAAGAACAATTGACTCAAACCAACTGAAACCACACAAATCAGATAAAAGGGTGCAGGGTGATTAGTTTAACAAAAGTGGCTAAGCAAATCTTTTCCTATTACCAGAACCCAAACCCATTGCCCAGTGATCCCAAGGAATAAAGATGAAAAAAATAAACATGTTCTGGGGACTTCTAAGATGTAGAGTCTATAAATACATTATCTTTGACAATCACTAAAGCCTTGCAACTTAGACATCATTATTTATATTAGTATATTTAATAAAACAACAACTAAACTTTGAAAATGTGAAATGAATTACCCAAGGCAAGAGCAAGTAGTGAGTAAAACAGCCACTATTTGAACTTATATGTAACTAGTGCAAAGTTCATATGGTTTTTTCTATAATATGAAGCTGCAATAGTTAGGAGAATAGAAAACCACCACATAAATTGAAATTATCAGCTACTCAGACAATATTCATTCAGGAAATTAAAAGTGAAATATTTACCAAAAATGTATTTTATTAGACCAATAGAATTTTAGAAGTATAACATATAGTACAGATCAAGAAGTCCATTACACAGATGTAAAACTGAAGTCTAGTACACTTAAGGAGCAAATTCAAAGTCATGCAACCATCAATGTTTACATATGTTTTCATTAATGCATTTGTTCAATAACTAACTGATCAAGATTTGGGGGGTATCAGTAGTGCATCCCCAGGATTTTTGGTCCTGGGACCATTGTATGATATAAATCTCAGGGACAATGCTTACCATATTTCCCATATTTCTCTTCTCTTGGAAAGAACGCCAGTCTATAACTAGAAAGCTCTGAATCTAACAACCCAATTGATATCACCAGTTAGAAGTCTCAAAGATACTGCAAACCAATATGCTCAAAGTCAAACTCATATTCTTTGCCCTTGAACCAAATCTTTTCACGGCAATCACTGTTGCAGTGAATGACACTATAACCCATTTACTTATGCATACCAGAAAGTTAGGATTTACCTTAGATCCCTCCATCGCCATCATCCTTCATATACAACTATTTCAGTCCCTATTACAATTACTCCTAAAAATCTCTCTACACGCTTCACTCTTCTCCATATGAATTGCCGTTAAGTCCAAGCTACCACAACCTTTTGCCTAAACTATTAAAAAAATTCTTACCAACCTACCTTCTTCATTGTTGTTCCCTATAATCCATTCTTCAAGAAACAGCCTATTTTTATTATTTCAGTCTGCTTTTAACAAGGGGAATTGACTAGTTTAAAAGCTTATAGTTCAGGGCAGTGTGATGGCAGTTCAGCAGGCAGAATTCTCACCTGCCATGCCACAGACCCAGGTTCGATTCCCGAAGCCTGCCCACGCCGAAAAAAAAAAGCTTACAGTTCTTAGGCAGTGAAAATATCCAAATCTAGGCATCATGAAGACAATACCATCTCCCTGAAGAAATGCTCCTGGCAACCCAGACTTCTCTGTTACATGGCAAGGCACATGGCCTGCATTTGCTGGTCTCTCCCTTCTGCTTCCAGCTTTTGGGTTCAGCGGCTTACTCGCTGTTTTTGTGGCTTTCCCTCTCTGCTTCTATGTCTTTCCCTCTGTCTTCTGTGTGCTCCTCTTTGTATTTCATCCTCTTATAAAGGATTCCAGTAAAAGATTAAGACCCACTCTAAATGAAGTGGGTCACAACTTAATTTAAGATCCTACTCACCAAAAAATTACCCTTATAATGGATCCATACCCACAGGAATGGATTAAATTTAGTTTCAAACTATCACAAAATATCCTAAAATCCTACAATATTTCCCTTTTGAATAATATAAAAGTCCTACAATGTTCTGGGCTTCATCTCCTGTCGTCCTCTTTTCACACTTGTGAGTACCTGTCTTATTCACAACAGGAACTTTACACATGAATTTAACTCTTACGTCTCTGCCTCTAAATTGATGTGCGTGACCTTAGGAAAGCAGCCAACTTCTCCATGTCTCAATTTCCTCTTCCCATAATAAGGGAATGTCTTAGTTTCCTAGGGCTGCCATAACAAAGTAACAAACTGGACAACTAAAACAACGGAAATTATTGTCTCACATTTTTTTATTCTAGAAATCCAAAATCTGAAGGATGAATCCTTCCTTTTCTCTTCCTAGCTTCAATCTCTGCCTCAGTCATCATGTGATATGCCCTATGCCTTGTCTGTGTCTTTTCTTCCTTTCTTTTAAGAACACCAGTTGTGTTGGATTAAGAGCCAACCTACTTGAGTATTAATTCATTTTAACTTGTCTTATTCCATCTACAAGGGCCCTATTTACAAATAAGGCATGTTCTGAAACACTAGGGATTAGCACTTCAAATTGTATTTTTGGGGGAGGTGAGAGTTGATGGTACAAGTCATCCCACCAGCTCTTTCCTTCTATGACTTCTAAATCTCTTTGATATTATTTGCCTACTGATTTTCTCATCATTAACATGTCACAAGTCCCCGATGTTACCAGGTTGAAGTACATATGTAAATTTTAAATTTTAGAATATCTAAAGAGAGACTGTTTTTTGAGAAATTGGTCTTATGACACCACAAGTCATTCATGTAGGGAAAAATAAATTATCTCTTGGCCAGAAAGTGCTCCCAATCACTAAACTCTGACTCCAACATTGAAAATGAAAGTGGCTGGGAAAATGTGCTAAAGACTGGGGCACTTTCCTGAAGCTTTCCTTCAATAGCATGGGAAAGCCGACTGGTAAATCATGGCAAAGACCTCTGCTGATACTCCCAAGAATAATAAATGCTCCTACCTGATAGTAGCAAATAGTTTGTTTTTTTTTTTTTTCCAGTTGGCTGCAAATGTTTCCTTTTCTAAATAGCTCAAAACCTAACATTATACTCAGTTTGTAGATTTTGGGGGCAATTCTTGGAGTCTAAGAGAATGTTGCCTTGGATCATTGAAAAGATTCAGTCTTCTTTCCACTAGAAAATGGCCTACCTAATGCAGTCTTGTGGCCTTGTTTTTTTAGGAAATGGTCTTGTCATTCAGGTTGAAGGACAAGGTTGTGTGACTAATTATGTTTTCCTTTGCAAAACTACTTTGCTAACCATTATGCAAAAACCTTAATGAGCTATTTCTAGAGAGGGCATACCACATACATAGTTTCTCTGTGAAAACATGCAATGAATGAATTTAGAGCTAGGATACCAGCTCCAATACCCGATTCTCCAGTTGACCTTCACATTGGTAGAATTAATCTTTATTTCTATGGGCTATTATCATTCATTCGTTGTTATTTTATTCAAACCTTAGGGTGGAGACCGCAAGTCCCTTACATGTGGTAGTAACAAGTCTTTATTCTCTATATTAAAAAGGGGAAATGTAAGTATCTTCCCATACAGATAAAATGGAAACATGACTAATGATTTGAATTTGTAAAACTGATTCCAGATACTGTTAGCAATTATGTGATCTGTCGGACCATTCTGTAATTTTTTTAATTCTGGAATATTGGGGTGCTGGGGTCTTCATATGTTGTGGGTATACTAGGGAAGGAACCAAGTTAAGTTTTCTTCCATCCTCACCTTCATACTACCCCTCAATCATTTTGTCTACTCAATTTATTCATTCTTTATAATAGCCTTATTGAGATAAATTTTAAATATCACAATATTCATTCACCTCAAATTCAATGATTTTTAGTTAATTTATCAAGTGTAATGACCACTAAATCACCATAAATCAGTTTTAGAACATTTTTGTCCCCAACTAAGATCCCTCCTGCCCAATTAAAGTAATCCCCATTCCCACCACTGCCTCAAGCAGCCTCCATTATAAAATTCATATCTCTATAAATGTTCTTTTTTCTGGAAAAATAAATTAATAATAAATATAATCATATAATATGTAGTATCTTTTATCCAGCTTACTTCATTTAGCATAGTGCTTTTGAGGTTCATCTATGATGCAGCATTTATCAATAGCTCATTCCTTTTTATTTCATTTTATTTCACATTTTATCTATCCATCCATCATTTGACAGATGCTAAGTTGCGTCTAGCTTTAGACTATTTGAATAAAACTGTTATGAACATTCTCATAATATCTGTGTGTGGACATGTCTCTGGCAGGAATATAGGAGTGGAATTTCTAATTTGTTTATGCTTTTATTAAATCCTTCCACACAACATTAATTCATTGTCAACTCACTTTATATAAGGCAGCCCTGCCCTATGGAAGGATATGGAATAAATGAAGTTTATCATAAAGCAAATAGGAAAGGTATACATCTGTATCCTAGAGAGATGGATTTTGAAGGAGGGAGAGATTGGTTTCAGTAGGTGAGATGATCTGAAGCACTATACCTCAGAAAAAGTCACATTCTTTTAATCCATTCCTGTGGGTTAGATCTATTGTGGGTAGGACCTTTTTGACTAAGTTATTTCAGTTGAAGAGTACCCTGGGGTGGGTCTTAATCCTCTTATTAGAATCCTTTATTAGAGGGTAAAAGGCAGAAAGAAGACAAAGAAAAAAGTCCTAGAGAAGCTAAAAGAGAAACACACAGAATCTCAGAGAGGAAGTCACAGAAGTGACAAAATTTGGGAAAGAAAGCCGAGCAAAGCCACTATGTGCCTTCCCATGCAACAGAGGAGTTGGGATCACCAGCAACCTTTCTTCAGGAATGAGGTCTCATCCTGTTGATATTTGATATGGACATTTTTCACAGCCTCAGAATTGTAAACTTGTAAGCTAATAAATCCCTATTGTAAAAGCCAACCTATTTCTATATTCCATTTTATAAATTTTAGCAGACCAAAACAGTAGGGAAACAGGATGATTTCCTGGATGGAGTAAAACTGTGCTGGAATCTTGAAGGATAAATAAGAGTTCAATAGCTGGACATTTCTAATGTAGATCACTTTCTGCTAAACCCCCCAGTGTTGCTCTTGTTTATGCACAGTGTGAATAAACATACCCATTTCAGGGTCAGGACTCTCCAGATATGACTCAGTCTCTCTAGGTGAATGTCAAAGTCTCCTAGGCTTTTGATTTTTCTCATTTAAAATGGGAATGCACACTTTCCTCTTGAAATTTTGTCTTACTTTTCTCCCTAGCATGCCTTAAGATTTGGGAGAGATGTCCCTGAGGCATGCATTGGATCTAAGGGAACTTCAAATAGTATGAGTTTTTCTCCAAATATGGGTATAATCAGTTGTTGAAATTTGTTGATATGAGAAACTTATAATAGAACAAAGCTTACATATGTAAACTGTACCACTGACCTAACTTGTATTGCATAATACTTCATTAGTCCCTATATGATCTTCAATCACTTAAATCTAACACCTTCCTTCCTTTTGTTTCTTTAATATGCCAAGCTACATTACTCTTTGAGGTCTTTGGATTTATTATGCCTTCTGCTCAGAATATTCTTCCTTGCATAATCCAAAATTAGCTCTCTTTATTATTCAGAATTTACGCCTAAATTTACCCATGATAGAGATCCTCACTGAGTATTTTAATAAGCATAGTGATAACAGTGCTATCAAGTTATGGATTGAATCATGTCCCCACAAAAAAAGGCTAAAGTCCTAACCCTTGGTCCTATAGATGTTGACTCACTTGTACATAGGACCTTTGGAGATTTATTAGTTAAGGTGTGGCCACAATGAATCAGGATGGGCTTTAGTTTGACTAGAGTCCTTATAAGCAGAGGAAATTTGGACATAGTAGGAAGAGACAGATCGGGAGAGATGGCTAAATGATGGAGGCAGAGATTGAGTCCTGATTGCCACAAGTCAGCACCAAAACACAGTAGACTTCAAATACAGCATGGCCCTGCTGATACCTTGAATTTGGACTTCTAGCCTCCAAAACTGACAATAAATTCATATTGTTTAAGCAAATTAGTCTGTGATACTTTGTTACAGCAAACCTGGCAAACTAATATAGGATATAGTACACCTGAAAGATGGTAGACACTCAATAAATATTAGCTAAAATTAACCATGTCTGTTAATTATATCGCTATTAACATTATAATTCAAACTACTACCAAAAGGAGGTATTTCTGAAAGGAAATTGTTCTTGGAGAAAGCTAATGGAGATTAAAATTTGACTTCTCTTAGAAACAAGAAGACAAATGCACTAGAGCTCTGGCCTGATCGATAACATGTTGTGCTCATATGCCATTTGACTGATAATCACGTCCTTCAATGAGGGCATATTACCTTCCTTGGACTAGTAGTCCAACTAGTCAAATAAAACCAGCACTCAGTAAGGAAACATATACACCACCCAGGTCATTCTCTCATGTACTTTGTAAGCCCAAGAACATAGTAAATCTGTGAACATTGACTATTCAAACACTAAATTAATCAAAAAGGATGAGGCAGTGGTGGCCTGGTTAACTAAGGGAGAGGCCATGCATTTTAGTTTCTCTAGTTTATTGTTTGCTCATCATCCTTTGCTTTATCTACTTTTTGATAAGTGAAGGTTGTCTGTATATAAGTATCTTGTGTTGGCTGTGACATACAAAAGAATATGGTAGTCTGACTAGGGGATAGAATGCAATGAAAAGAAAGAAATGAGAACTTAAATTTATAATAAAGAATTTCTAAAACTTAAAGGAATTACTTGCTCTTACTGACCAATAATTGATAAAGTATAACATGTGACATATCACAAGAGAATTTGTTTTAATGCCACATCTTATGAAATAGGTAGAATAAGACTATTTTTAAATGGAAGGAACCATCAAACACAGAGATTGGGACTTGGTCAAGGTCACAGAGCCATCTAGGCATTGATATAAAGATGGAGTTGGGGACTCTGCTTTTCTGACTCCCAGCCCAGTGCCCTTTACAATATATTTTGCTTCCTACAGTTTGGGAAAGGCTGTGTGGAGAGGCCTGGAGGCAAGAACAGTGCATTTTATTTCAACACCAATCTCCGCTGCACCAGCTCTTTATGGGTAAACTCTCTTCTCAGGGCACCCGGTGAGTAGGGTAGATAAACATAATTTGATGCTCAAGAACATTTTACTACTAATGCTGAAATCTGGACCTTAAACTTGACTTCCTTTGCAACTTTCTAGTCTCAAGACATTTTTAAGTGTGCATGTATGTGTCAATCGACTGTCAGAAAAAATGATCACAGTAAACCAGCAAGGTAGAAGTCAAGGACAGGGGGAAGCTAATGATCCCAATGATGATGGCAGTACCAACATGTCATATCAACATATGAACCCAGGTTTGAGGCTTGGACCTCTCTGGCCCCAGGAAGAAATGGAAAATGTGAAAAACCCATACGGAAAACATAGAGGACTTTTGCAGAAAATTAGGATCCTGGCTCAAGAGCTATGAAAATTTCTTCAGAGGCTCTTGCCAATGCACCTCATCGAGGACACATGGAAACAGACCAAAGCAGCCTGTCAGGCTGCCTCTGCCAGGAAATGTATTAAAAAAAAAAGTTCGTCATTTATCTTAGTAATTACAATCTAAGACTGTCGTGCACTATGGATGTTAAAAACTTAAAATAACGAATATGTTCCATTCTTTTGAGATATATAACCTGATAGTTGAGGTTCTTGATGTCCAACCTGCTATGACATGGAAGTACATCAGCAAGGAAAATGTATAATCTGTTTCCAGCTTGTTCTAGGCTAAAGCTCAGCTATGACTGCATGCTGAGTTGTTTATTTCCTTTTTTCTTCTTTGGTCACATTCTTCTGGGATATGTGTTAGGTAAGAGGCTGGATAGCACAGATATGTGTAGTAGGAAAAAGAAGATATCCTGGACTATTACATCCTGGCATTTGATCATGGAGGTCAATTAGCTTTCTCAATCTCAATGTCTCCATGAAGCAATTTAACTAGTGAAAACCCACAATTATTAGAGTTTAGGTCCTTAGATTTAATAGAGATAAGTTGATTCTGATGGTAACACCAGGTGGAAGAATATGACACAGTCTATAGTGGTGAGCATGAAAATTGGATGCCAAGAGTGGTGTAAAGGTGGCTCAGTAGCAGAATTCTCACCTGCCATGCTGGAGACATGGGTTTGATTCCTGGTGCCTGTCCATGCATGCATAAATAAATAAATAAATAAATAAATAAATAAATAAATAAGTAAAATTGGATGCCAAACCTTCAGTGACTGATAGAGGCCCTGCTGGGTCTACCCCAGTCTTCTGGAAGGTTGCAATAATGACAGACAAATAGGCTTGATTGCCTGTCCTGCCCCAGAACCTCACATCCCCTTCTGCTTGCCTTGGGCTCAGGTCTCTATCCTCTGGGTGTGAAGCTCATTAAGACTTCCATGCTTCAGCTCAGATTCACCCAAGAAATATTTATGTAGCTTCTATTTGTGCCTACAACTTGGTTAAATATTGGTCAAGATAAAGTCTTCAACTATAGAGAATGTAGTGTGATTCAAGAGATAGGACATGTAAACATACAACTCTGCTAAGACCAATTTTTACAGAGTTGAAAATAAACAAGTAATTATGAAAAGCTGGTAAATACCAGGTAGTGCTCTCAGTACTGAGAATACTGAAAAGAATAGAGATTACTCTTTTGGAGAACTATTTCCATGATCTACGTAGATTCACAACCATTCTGCTAAAGAGGAAAAAAAAATACTTAAAACCATGAGATAGGATCTAGTGGACAGGATATAGTGAAGGTGTGTGTGAGATGCAATGAAACAGGAAATATCTAATACTTTCTAGAGTCTAGGGGCTCAGATACAAGTTAATTTCTGCACCTCAGTTTCTGTATGGGAAAAATGGGAATAGCAACAATTTCTAACTGTGAGGTTGTTGTTAGGATTAAATTTTAAAATGCACTTAAATCCCCTTTCTCAGTGTAAACACTTTGCACATTGATAGAATTACATAGAGAAATCCCTGGGGACCTCTTGGGGACAATAAAAAGGAAAACAAGCACTTCTCTACTTCCTCCTTGAACTCTCTATTGAGTTATCTCTTGATATCCTTGAAATTTGAAATCTCTACCAAGGTGGCTGACCCCAATAGCCCACAGGCTCCTAGTTCATTGCATTTGACCCAATACAAAATAAAACCCACTTGCCCTAAACACATCCCTATAAAATGGACAAACCTTGTTCAATCAATAGGAGTCAAGCCAGCTTTCTTTTCATGTCTATAAAAATCACCTGCTTTAAAAAAAAAAAATTACTTGCCACCCCTAGAAACTTGAAGCTGCTTCTGTTTGGCAAGTGATCTGGCTTTGTTGCTGCAGCAAAAATTTTGGTGTCCCAAATAAAACGCTGCAATCTTCAAACTCAACTCTTATTTGTCTTTCAACAACATGTTAGCCAGGACTACCACATTATAATTAGAATTAAAGACAAATAACTCCTAGGCACCCTCAAGAATATGCTCAGATGTGATATTGTCTATAACATCTTCCCCCACCATATCAGTCCAGGAGAGATGCCCCTCCTCTGGGCTTCCACTGTACCCCAGACCTGCTGTGTCCCAGCACTTGCCTGATTCTGTTGAAATTCCCACCTTTGCATCTCATGCACCCCTTTGCATAAGCCTCTAGAGAGCAGCAATGCATTGTTGCTTCTATCCCAAGACCAAAGCACAAGGCCTAGCACAAAGCAGTTGTTGCAGAAAGCAGTCGTCAAAATATATTTGTTGAATGAGAAAACTTTGAATGACATTGTAATGAATCAAATTGGATCCTACCAATAAAATTAGATGATCCGAAAACACTAACCTAAGGCACCTGAGTTCTCCAAGACCACCAAGGGCCATGACTGTGGCTGAGTGATCTCAGCAGACACACTTTTCCATGGCAATCCCACCCAAAGGAAGAGTAAAGATGTCATGTAAAAAAGAAACACTGGGGGAAGGAGTTGGTTTCTATGGTCTAATGAAGTTAGAAAATAGTGATTTAAAAACTGCATTTTGTTTTGATTTGATTGGTCTGTATCAATGGATTTCTCAGGCTGAAAGTCTGCAGAGTATAGTATTTCCCAAAGACATTTGGGATAGAGGCAATTTTGCTGGGGATCTTGCCCTTAGGTAAGTGTGCTCTCCTGTAAGTCTGCAGAGTTTTGTGAATGACAAGCCAGAGATGCAAAGGTGCCACAAGGCACAGAGCACTAAGCTGCTGCACCAGCTCCCTGCCCTCAAATGTCACAAAATCAGTCTGCAGGCTCACACCCCCATATGGCAGAATGGCCCAAGGATGGTTAACAGTGGCACAAACAATACTGTCTGGCCTGGGAGAAGGAGAGCATGCTTATTTATTTGAAAGGAACATAAAGAGTTTTTGTTGGAGAGGTGAAAATGGTGAAGGAAATAATATTTATTGGCAGTTCTTTGATTATAAACAACAGGAATCAGTGCTGCATAACTTGACTAGAAATATGTTAGAAATATGTTAGAAATGTTAGAAATACTTGGAGTAGTTCACCAACATGTAGAGAAAATTGAAGTATCAGATTTTGCAAAGAGCAGGACTCACGGTGGTTTGGGAGGGGTCCAGGTAGGGAGCTCCAGTGACTTAAAGGCACAACTGTCACTAGGAATGAGCTCCAAGTATTTTCCGGCTTGATGCCCCTGTCACCAAGACTCGAATTGCAGGGAGACAATTTCTGATTGGCATGTTTGGGACCCATATCTATCTCCTGGCTAGGAGGGTAGGCCACCTTGATTGACAGTCTGGTGATGGTGTCATCCAATGTGTAATTGGAATGCTGTCACTAGAAAGGGAGAAACAAAATGGATGGTGGGCAGCGGCAACAGCTGCCTATTACCTGTGTTCTTCTCTCAGTATCTCTATGTTGTATTATCATTCCCATTTGATGGAAGGAAAGAGCAAGGCTCAGAAGGTTTAAGCAACCAGCCTAAGGGATTTGAGCATAAAGCTCAAGAGCATCAAAACTGCAATATTCTCTCTGTTGGCAATCTATACTTTTTTCCACTACAATGTCTCTGATCTGTGTCCTGAAAGGTGGTTAGAGTTCCAAATGGCAGAGATATGAAGGAGAAAAAAGCAGGAAATGACCAAGACACTTGCTATGCCATGCATGTGACATTTGCAGTATTCCCTCCAACTAAAGAAGCCAGTAGACTTTGCAAATGTTAGAGCAAGAAAAAGGCATGTTTAGAGTTTCCCTCTGAGACCCACAAACATTTTGCTAAAAGGAAAGCAATCCAAAACAACGTTTGTTTAAATTAAAAATAACAATAAAAAGAAAAACATGAAATCTATTCCTAGCCAAAAGGTTGATCATTAAACAACATTTAAATTTGGCTTTGATAAAAAACTCTATGTTGTTTTGGATAGCTATATTTAAGCAATTTTGCAAGCCTCAGAGGGAACTAAAAATGCCTTAATTGCTTCCTCATTTTTACATACTCCATTATATTGAACCTCAACAGCATCTGTCACCAAATTACCAGCATTATGAAAACACTGTGTATTTTATACATAGAGGAACCCCAAATACCTGAAAATACCTCCAAGGGTTTAAGGAGCCAATTAAGCATTTAAAAAAAATGTATTTGATTTTTAGTTATGCCTGGGTGGCTGAGACACACCCTAAAGCCTTCGTTTTGTTTTTTGTTTTTTGTTTTTTCATTCAAAATATGGAATTTTCCGTTGAAATAATCTCTAACAGGCATACTCATGAAAGGTAGTCATGTGTCTTCTAAGCAAGGACAATTTATTCCTTGCCATTTTAAAATGCCAAACCTTACATTAAGGATGAAAAAGATGAACTGTGTGGGGAAGGGAAATTAACATTTCTGGAGCTCCTACCAAGTGCCTCACAGGTCACTAGGCCTCTTTCATTTTGATATTTCAGGGGGAGTTGTTACTGTCCGTAATTTAGAGATGAGGACACAGGGATCTGAGAGGCAATGTTCCCAAGGCTGTATAATAAGTAAGTGGTGAAACTGAGTTTTAAACTAAAGTGGGTAAAGCTCTAAAGCTCTTGCTCTTTCAAAACAGTCTATGCATTTTTACAAGAGCTGATGGTTTGGAATCTCTAGCTGTTCCCCACTCAAAATAATCTATAAAATGCAAAAGCAAGCAAAACAAACCAAAACTAGCAATCAACACTATGCCTTCTGATCTGGATTTTGGCTTTGCCTCAGTTATTAAATGTCCACCATACCTTGTCAGCACCATAGTTCACTCACCTCCCTGATTCAACTCTGTCATAGGAGTGCCACAAGCCACCATCTTCCCAGCTGCCAAAGCCTGAAACTGAAAATTCTTCCCTCTGCATCAACCCCAAGCTTGTCACTAAGTGTTATCAATTGCACTTTATAGCTCTCAAGACTGCCCAACAAGCCTTGGCTAGCCAATCCTTTCTCCCTAGCCCCTACTTATTATAGTGCACTGATGTGCTAGCACTCATTTTTCCTTCTTTCCTGTCTCTCCCACTAGACTATGAGCCTTTTCAGAGTGGCAGCTGAGTCTTCTTTGTCTGGGTGTCCCATGCCTAGCATACAGCATGGACTCAATAAAGGTCACCTAATTAAATGGATTAATAAAGGAATAAAGGCATGTATGACAGTAGATGCATAAGGCCTTGGACAGCAATAATGGAACAGTGCAAACATAATGGAATATTACTGATTGGTCTTCAAAATTCTTTTTAACTTGTCTGCTTTTTCTGTTTCTGGACATTCTCTTTGTTCCAATTAAACATATTTGTTTATTGACCCTGTGAGTTCACTTTTCACTGCTTCTCTGATATTTGACTCTCTCTTGGTAATATTATCCAAACTATAATTGGACATCGATCAGATGTGTGGACCTTCACAGCCTTATCCTAGCTCTCTTATATAAGCAATTCTATCCAATGAAACTAAAGTCAAGGTAAAATTTGTTTATTATTACTTTCCTTTACAATGCTTTTTTTCCCTTTATGTGGCCAATGCCAGCTCACTTCTCAAAGTCTATTTCATAGCACCACTATGAATCTGCCCCATTACCCCACTTCTATGAAACATCTAATTCGGAGGGTTTATTAATCTGGGCCCATGCCAGTGAGTACAATAGGAGGAATTCAATACAAGAAACTTGTCCTGGTGACATTGCAAGGGCTGAAAGGGCAAATGGGAAAAGGTGAGAGGGTAGCAGTAGGATGAAGTCACTATCCCTGCTGGTGCCCTAGGGTCAACCAAGGGAGGTGAAGTTACCAGAACTCAAGACCTACATTCAACCTAAAGTGAAAGGTAGCCCAGCAGGAGCCGAATCTCAAGGTTCCAGTGGCCAATGACAAAGATGTCTCTTGAACCAGAGAAAGGAGGAGATAAGGATGGTATCTTCCCTTTCCCTACCATCCAAACTCAGGAAGTACCTCTCATGGGCCAGCTGATAAGGAAACCTGACAGTGCAGTGTGTAGAGGTCACCTCCTCAGCGCCATACCCATCATGATACAAAGCATATTAAGGGAGGGTGTGGAATGTATCTGTAAGCAAACAAGCAGGAAGTAGCACACATTGCACTTGGTGGATTTTTAATTGTTTAAGCCCATGGACAATTAGACTCCCTCAGGCAGGGATCACATCTTACATCTGTGCATGCTCAACACCTCAACCCCAAGCACAAGGCCTTCACATGAATCTTCGAGCATAAATTAGAAGAAGGAAGAAATACAAAGAATCCTTCAGTCTACAGGTGAACTACTCCTATTAAACATTTAGAAATTCACAGATCACTTGTTAACTGCTTGCAAGGTTGCTTGCTTGCTTTTTTCACTTACACTTTACTGGTACGGTCTTATGTCCTTCTTTCCTTTTTTTATTCCTTCCATGCAAGCAAACCTGGCATTGCATTTATTTTCATTACTTTGAATGCATATCTGTTCAATTACGTGCTATTTAGCTTGATTACATTATATTTACTTTGTTACTTATATAACAGAAGTCCTGAGTAAAGTAGCTCAAGCCACAGAGGAAATTTAATGGAAGGGTGTTAGGTATCTTAGGGAATTCGGTAGCTGGCAACAGGAAAGAGCAAAAGTGGGGGCAGAACTCTACAGAGGAAGCAGAGTGCTCCTGCCCCACTGCCCACCTCTTCTCTTTGAACATTCATTTCATCCTTGTCTCCCACTCTTTGCAGGCAGGACCCAACATGGAGTTGCTTTCTCTACTGCCCTCACTTCACAGGCACCTGGAAAGAATATCAGTTTTATTTTTGAGCTTTCCAGAAAAGCACTCAAAATGAATCACTTTTGGGAACAGTCCTTGGAACCGTTGCAAAGGGAAATGCCATGTTACATTAACCCGATATCCTTATTGTAACTATGAGGGGAGGTTAGGAGGAGAGGGCAGTGCCCAGAAAGGATCAGGGGAATCCGAGGCAGCCAACTTGGTAAGTTCCCCCTGCAAGCCTAAGTCAGGATCTTAAACCAATGTATGTTCTATGGCAAACCAGTCTCAAAAGATGTATACAAAAGGGGACTAGAATATGATACAGTTGAGAAACACTGCAAGTTGCACCTTCTCTTAAGCCACTATGCACATTAGCATATTAAAGGCTCTGAGAAGTTCTACTGATTAAACCAGCATATGGCAAATTTATCTGACCACAGATTAAATTTTAACAAAAACATTAATTATTGTTTCTACCAACTACTAGATATCTACTCTCCTAAATCAAATTAGCTCAAATGGTCCATCACTCATAGCCACCCCTGGGCCCAATTTCCTCATGCAGACTCCTTGGAATCAGCAGACACTCTTAGAGTTTCATCCCTGTCTTACCGTTTTATGAACTTATTCAAATAATTTGTCATGTGTATTTTTTTACAAGCCATAGACTTGTGATTGATTTTATGCCCCCATGCAGTAGGAATCATATCCACTCTCCACTCACTAGCTCTTTTGGTCTGGATGCTCATATTCCCTGAGTTAGCTTCTTTACCTCTAGGAAATTGCAATTCTTTCACCAGAAAACTGAAATCAGTAATAGATGTAAAACAGCTAGCAAAGTACTTGGCATGCAAGAAGATTTTGATGGATGGGAGTTTTCTTTCCTTTCATTGTCTTAACATCTAGGGAAGGGCAAGTACTAGAGGAAGAAATGGCCAAATTTTCTTTTTCTCTCAATTTCTCTCTCTCTGTGTTTGTGTGTGTGTGTGTATTTCTCTCCCACATGCTCTCTCTCTCTCTCTCTCATTGTGTATGTGCATGTGTGTGCATCTTTCTCTCTCCCTCCATACCCAGTAAATACACACACATTATTTAGAACTTCACTTTATTGGAATTCAAGCTCAGCATCTCCAACCCTTTCCTTTTCTCCTATTCCTCTTTCCTTCCTCTTTCTCTGGTGACCTCAATTTCCCTGTCCCATCCCTTCACTCACTTTGCTCTTTCTTTCTTTCCTTCCCTCTTCCTCCCCAGACAGTGGCCCTTTAAAATGCAAACCACCTGTGACAAGACAAAGACTGTTAGCCTGTAGAAGTTGGGCTTTATGGGCTCTCAGCAGGAGATGGTCTCAAGGAGTTAGTAAATAGAGCAGAGGACAAGAAGTAGACAGAACTTGCAGTATTGTCTACATTGGAAATTTTCTGGAATGACAACGTCAGGTAGCAGATAACCAGGAAGATGGATCCCTCAATTACTGTTTTCTCAATTTCACTGTCATATGCTCAGAATTTGCTGGATATCTATATTACACTGCAGTGGTCAGTTAATTACTAAAGCTTCAGACCTTTTCCACCTGATATTGCCTTTCTCTTCTTCCTACTCTTTTTTATCATCTCCAACTTCTTGTCCTCCTCCTTCTTCTTCAGACCACCTGCCACTTCTGCTTCTCTGTCCTCCTCCTCCTGCTTTCTTCCCCTCCTCTTTTGTCTCTACTTCTTCACCCTCCTTCTTTATTTTCTTATGAGGAATTGGCCTCAGAAATTTCTGCAGTCTTAACACCCTCATTCCAAGAAGAGTTTCAGTCCATTACTACTGGATTCATTACTAAAGTCTCCACTTCTCTCCAATCTATGGAGGATCTGCTATGTACCAGGCAGGATGATAGCATTTTGTGGCTGTCTCTGAGCACCTCAGGGGATTTGTATATTGGTGCCATAGAAAAATATGTGCGGAAACATTTCTGCTTCTTTAGTGCTTGTTCTTAGAAGTCAGTAATACAAGAAATAGTTACTTCATGCAGAGAATTAAAAATACATATTTGGGTCCTTGTTTCTAAAACTACCTGTAAGCTTTTTCTATTCCTTACAACCACAATATGCTCACTTTTAAGCATAAGCCATTTCCTAGTCACAAACTTTTCTGCCCTACCCTATGCAATGAGCATTTCTGAAGAGTCCACATTATATTTGAGACAGTGCTGGGCTTTGGGGAAACAGAAGAATGAGATAAACTCCCTCCCCTGAATAGTGTACAAGAGAATGGGATGAAATTCATGAGAGGCATGGACCACGAGCATTCCAAGGGAATGAGAGATTAATCTTGCCTTCCCCAATGTTAATATTAGCCTTAAAGCCATGCAGGAGTCCACTGGGTAGAAGAGGCCTGAAGACATTCAAAGCAGGGAAAGAGCAAGTGCAAAGGAAGAGGGATCCAAAGTCACAGCACTCCAGCTCACAAACATTCTGTCCACCTCAGGTGGCTTTTATTGTTGCTCATAAACATGCACTTTCCATGTCTGTAGGCAGAGTCGACATCCCTGCCTGATGCCATGACACAATGCCTCACGCGGAGGGCTGTGCATATCCACACCCACTGATGTTGGACTTGGCCATGTCACTTGCATGTTGACTGAGGGCATGCTGCATCCACACATGTGTTTCTGCAGGGTTTGAGCTCTTTTCCCTCTTCCATGAGATCAGCAGGTCTCCCTAAGAGCTGCTCCTTCACCCTGGTTGGCAGATGGCAGCCAATGTACAGATTCCCACCTGTAAGACAAGGAAGATCTTGTTGCTATGACTTCTGAAATTTGGGGTTGATCTGTTGATGCAGTAAGGCTGAATCATACAAATCCTTCTTTCTTTATTCTCTATTTCAAAGAAAAATACTCTATAACTCTTACACTTCCATAACCATCAAGCTTAATATCAAGAATTATCACTTCTCTAATTAGTTAAAAAAAAAATTAAGAAAAAAGCATTCAGGTTTAGCTTAACACCTCTGTACCAATGGATTTGAGTTTTCTATTTTCTTTCAGAAGAAAAGTGGCTCAACAACACTTCTTAAAAGAGGCCTACTGTTTCTGTATATTCAATGACAGTTACATAGTTTTAATGAGTGTTTGTTGTACAATTAAAAGATAATAAATAGGGGCCACATGGTTTGGGGGAACAAATTGAAAAATAACTGAGTTCAAGTTCTAGTTAGTTCTGAAACTATATAAGAAACAGTTTTAATGTGGTCCAAGTCTCTCTTCTATAAAATGAAGGAGTTGAACAACAAATAGCCAAATTTATTCTCTTTTATAAAAGCATTTCACTTTAGCTCACCTAAAAATATAAAAGCATAGTGGACACTAAACTCCAGGGTATTTTTTGGTGTCTGATTCATCATAGCTCTGCAGTATTTGGCACACTATCAGACTTAATAGAATGAATGAATGAATGAGCGAAATATATATTGAGCACTTAATAGAATGAATGAATGAATGAATGAAATATATATTGAGCACTTAATAGAATGAATGAATGAATGAATGAAATATATATTGAGCACTTAATAGAATAAATGAATGAATGAATGAAATATATATTCTGTGCCAGGCAAAGTGAGAACCACTAAGATCACAAATATGAAAAGGACACAATAATGTGGAAGGCACAGATACGCTAAAAGCTACCTCCATAAAGACAGCAAGTACAGAGAGAACACGGAGCAAGATGAAAACCCACAGAATAGCTGCCCACCCCAGCCTGGAGCCAGGAATGGCTCTTCACTACTCAAAAAATGTTTTCCCCTATATTATGAGCATTTTTTAAGTCATATTTGGGAAGTAGTTATTGAGGGATTGCAAAATACTAGTCAGGTGAGATATGTCCCCTTAAGCATCATATAAAAATGGTTCAAGAAACTTAAGAGGTACAGGAGTATAATAAAATCCTTGCTTCCATAAATTGAAAATAATGGAGAAAACAGAACTCTTCAAACAACTGCTCTAGAGACATCCCCAGAGAAAGAAATTTAAGACAAGAAAAGAATTTTTTTTTAAAGTCTGGGTGTGAGGCTTGATCACTATGTCCTAAATAAGAAGTCAGTAATGTTGTATTTAAAACTGTATGTAGTTCTTTTAAAGGGGTCTGAGGGGGCCCTCAATTTTTATCAGATGAAAATTTTAAAAAGATGAGATGAATATCTATTAATCAGTGTTCTTAAGTGCCATTATTTGACCATTTCTCTGTCTAGAACTCATTCAAACTTTTATAGCATATTATATTTAATTAATTGAGTGTTTATGCGTTAAAAAGTTTTGCTTGTGACTATAGTGAAATTTCCAGGATTTATGACAGGAACATTTTAGAACAGCAACATGTGTTTCCCTCTGATTTGTATAGCTTCATTCATTATAATTTTTCCTGATGTTTTGCCTACCATATTATTAACTTCCCCAAAGCAATGAAATACCAGCTTGTCTTCTCACAGCAAAGAAATGAGAGGAATAATTATGAATGTGGAAATCCCAGTGAAAACATGCTTCTATTAAAAGAGGCTAGGAGTCCAAGAAGGAGCTCACTGGATTTATGGAGTCCATTAAAAAAAAAAAAAAAAAAAGCAAACATGCAGGAAAACAGATGCATTTTTTCACCCAGCATCTTGAATGTCCCATATGCAAGGAAAAGAGATCTTTTATTATGTATATTTTAATATCACTATGGGCAAAAACTTTTATTTAACTATGAGTTATATAGTCCAAATAAATTACCAAGGTTTCAAGTGTGTGCCATGCATAAATATTTAATTACTGCAAAGTGTTCTTTCAAAAATGTAAGAGTTTGAAAGCACAGTGTTTGTTTGGTTCTGACTCTGTGGATGACTCTGAGATTTGTACCTCACAAGTCTTGGCTAATTAAGACCCTACGATAATGGCCAAGACAGGAGAGAGTAAGAGAGACTTCACTGCTTGTCAATGCAAAAATGCAGAACAGTCTGGAAAATCAATTCCAGCCAGGCCTGTATATCAGTGGATATTTGACAAAGAGCTGGGGGGCTGACAGGACCACCAGAGCCATTCATGTTTATTGTTCAATGGCATGTCTGGGGGCCATCCAGCCCCAACCTGGATCATGAGAAGAAACTACCAGCCAAGGGATGTGCAGCAGGAAGATGGGAGCAGTGGGGACCAGAGGGGTAGGAGACTGGCTCCCAGCAGCCTTCCCTCCTGTTTGAGATGTTTGTATTATGACATCCTGCAGGCTCCATTGTTTTTTCTCACAACATCAGAGCCAGTGTCAGTGCCCTGACCATCCGGGTGGCCTCTCATAAAAGGACAAAAAAAAAACCCTTGATTTACATTCTTCCTTCAGAAATGCTCTCTGCTTTTCCACCGTGTGTTGCCTCGTCTAACCTGATATCTAGCTTTTGCTTACATGACCCCTCAGCCGGACACTGTTTCCAAGTGTGTATTCATTAAGAGGAATGTTAGGCTGGAAAATAATTCCCAATCCCAATTCTTCCTCCCAGAATCTGTGCCTCAAAGCAGCTCCACAACTCTACCTGTGTACACTGACAAAATAGGAGAAGGGTCCCAGTTGAAGGTGATTAGTTCAAGGTAGGTCCCTTAGATGATGAGACAGGGATAAGTTTATTTTCTTAATTAATGGCTAACTTTCGAAATTCATCTTAAAGAGCAAAGTTTTCTTTAGGGAAAAGACCTTAATAATCCATCTGAGGCATCAGAGACTCTGGATAAAAACCCCAAAGCATCAGAGGAGAGAACTTGCTATGTATGATCTAGACACCAGGGCACATCATGGTCCTGAATGGCAGGAACAGAGAGGAGGGACAAGGAGACCTGTGCCACATGCAGAAGTTCAGCTGAGGAAAGTTCACTAAGAAATCCCCATTTATGATGTGACCAAAAAAAATTTTAGAGATTAAAAAAAAAAGCACTGCATTAAGTACAAACCTTGTGCACATCCTCAGACTCCCTCCATCACTTCCTTCGTCCTCCATTTTGGGCAGGGTTTCACATGCATGAGTTGCCCCTCCATTTCTGGCCTCAGATAGAATGCTTGGCTGAGGGGCCATGAGATCAGAGCAGCCACCAGGAAGCCAGATGACACAGCCCAGAAGAGGGAGGGGAGGAGAGTGACCCCTTGGACTGAACTTTGACTGATGGGAAAATGAAGACAGAGGGATCCTGAAATATAAATCCTTCTTCTTTTGGACCTTACTGGGACGCTCTCGGTTCCTGTTTTCCTACCAGATGACTCCTATGTGGTGACTAAACACACCTAATGAGCATTCTCCTTTGTCTCTCTTTCCTTTGCTGCCTATTGGCAGCATGGTAATGCATAACTTGGTATTGTTTTAATCTTTCCTTACCTTTCTTCCCCTTTTCCCTCACCCTTACTATCCTGGTTTTACATTTACAAAATAAGGAATTGGCACTTTAATCTTGCCTAAGACTCTACTTTCCAAACGACCTGAATTAATATGAAATAAATCCTTCACCTAATGACTCTCCTCACAACTCCCAAGCTTCTGTTAGCTTCAACTAACAGAAAAATTCTTGAGGTTGCAGTAATTAGTGATATAAATAAACTAAAGGTCTGAGCTTTCTATTTGGGTGACTTAGTTTAGGGTATAAGACTCCTGTAGGGACGCACAGCCATGGAGGCACAGCTGGCCTTGACCATCACCAATATAACCACCAAGATGTAAAGTCCTTGAAAGGAAATCACCAACTCAACTGCTTTAGGGAGGAAAAATAAACTTAGGAGAGGACTTGCCTACTTTAAATGATCCTCATAGCTATGGCTATTCCTATTTTATCAAAGAGGAAATCAACAGTCCAAAAAACTAAGTTATTTGTTGAGCTTCAGATAGTTAGTGAAAGGCAAACCCATGGTCTTCTGACTCCGCCACCACGTTCGTCATTCTTCCCCATGTTGCTGCTTCATATAATTTCATTTGTTTGAACCTGGGGATATTTTCAAGATGATAGAATATTCTTGCCTCAGTCTCCTGGATGTTTCAAGCAAAGGCTGGGACCTGGAGTCCAGGTCAATAATCCTCTCCTATAAGCCTTTCCTTTATGGAGAGACAGTGTTTGATACCTACTTGGTACTCAATGAAAGTTATTGTTTTTGTTACAATCACCTGTATTGTAAATGGGTTGAAGTAAGGAGAAACTTTGCAATTTTGTTTCATTTCCAAAGGCAGTAAAATTTAGGCCATGTAATAGCCTTTGGGGTGGACATGCTAACTCTTAGATGTACTTTGAATTTTTATTTTTCCACTTTCTAGCTGTGTGACTTTGAAAAAATTGCTTAACCTCAGTTTCCACAATTGTAAACTTATATTATTGGTCTCATTCTTAGAAAAGTATTAGGAAAACTACACGATATCCTTAATGTGAAGTACTTTCAAATTTGTAAAGTACAGAGTGAGCTCTCAAAATAGGATGAATTGCCATCCAGGTCATGACCATTATCGTTAAATTTGCCAAAGAATCTTAATATTTCTAAATTACCACCTGGACTTTGGTCTTTGTATCCTCATCTATCACAGTAGACTCTTAGAGGATAGACCCACCTCCCAAATTATGGTGAAGTTTTCAACACTCTCTATTGAGTTATTATTCCCAGAATTCTTCATACAAAAAAAAAAGAAGTTACTGGTGAATTTATAGATTTTTGCCTGTACTAGATAAAAACTGAAAATAAATTAGAAACAACTATGGTTCTCCATTTATCCAACATTACTTCAAACTTCAGCCTTGGATGGTTCAGCCACATAGTGAAATAGTGTATGCAGGTGTTTTTGCTGCTTTTTTCAAAAATAACATTTCAATTAATTTTATATCATGGGAGTATTTTTGTGATGTAAGTGAAAGCAACAGGATGTGTTTTGGTTTGCTAAAGCTGCCAGTGCAATATACTGGAAATGGATTGGCTTTTACAGTGGAGATTTATCAGTTATATGTTTACAGCTCTGAGGCTGTGAACAATGTCCAAATCAAGGCATCAACAGGACGATTACCTGAACTCTGAAGGCTGGTTACTGGCAGGCTTGGGCTGCTCTGTCACATGGGAAGGCAAATGGCAGTATCTGCTGCTCCTTCTTTCTCAGATTTGTTGCTTTCAGCTTCTGTCTACTCTATCTCTCAGTCTGTCTGGGTGCTTTTCTGAATTTCATCTCTGCTCTGAGTTTCTCTCTTTTATTCTCTTAAAAAAGGATTCCAGTAAGAGGATTAAGACCCTCCTTGGGTTCAACTGAAATAACCTAATTAAAAATGCCCAACCACAGTAGGTCTATACCCACAGGAATGGATTAAAAGAACATGAACTTTTCTGGGGTACATAACAGCTTCATACTACCACAGGATGTAAAATGATATGTATGGTATCTTCCCAGTTGTGTGAAAGAAAAAAAAAATGTGAATTCATATATAGAAAAAACTCTGGTAGAAAATAAACAAAATTTTCATTTTTGTTATCTCCAATGTACGTTCTCTACTTCGCCATACTTTATATATTCTCCATATTAAGTGTGCCTTAATTTAAAATCTGAAAAAAAAAATTTTAATTTAAAAGATTGAACACTTTAGACCTGCCCGCTTATTTTTTTAATATCCTTTTATATATTTTTTAATTTTTCTAATGTAGGCTCCCAATTAGGAGCTAGGTTGCTATAGAGATTAATGAGGCCTGATTTTATCTGCAGGGAATCATAGTGGTAGAGAATGGAGCATATTTAAATTAGTAGTCTAAATGCACTTGATCACAGTAATAAACCTAGTGCTCTGGAGCAACAGACAGTAATGACAATCTTCATTCAGGGGCAGAGCCAGGATGTAAGAGCCTCAGGAAGATGTGGCATTTAATGTTAAAGTCTCAAAGAAAGGTTTTGAGGATACAGAAACCCCTGACTCACAATGACTTAACTTTCAACACCTTAGCTTTAAAATCATTTCATTATAAATAATACCTCCAAAGAAATGACCCCAATTTACCTTTTATATAGCCACCTAATAGGTGGAACCAATGCCAATAGTGATATCAAAGCCCCCATCAAGTTTATTTAAAAACTAATGATCCAGTGGGTGCAGGGAATTGGACATTAGCTGATCCCCTTGAAATGCTAGGGCAGAAGGTCATGAGGAAAAACAGTGATATTAATCAAAAAACAAAAAAATCTGCTTTCGGTCTAGACTTCATTTGACTCTGTTTTAAGAAACATTACAACCAACACCAAGGAGTTTTTCAAAAAAGGTGTTAAATTTTAATGTTTTTAAATTTTATATTAGACAATCAACTTTGCATATTTAACGAATGCAAAAATGTATCTTTATGAAAAATATATTTTGTAGAATGCAGTCAGTTTTTGGAGTTAAGTCTTACGATATTACAAAATGAAGGGTTTGAATTGTGAAAATTTGCCTTGCAATTCCCATGCAAGAATCAACTAAGTGAGATGTTAGCAATCACCTGAGATCGTCTGCTGATCTCCTGATACTCGCGTTGTTGTGTAACCCCTTCCCTGTGTGTGTGGGTTGAAACTAGTGAATCAGGTCTATCAAACAGCATATGGTAAAAGTGATAGGATGTCACCTCTGAATGTTAGGTTATAAAAAGACTGTAAATTCTCTACTGCTTTCTGTCTCCACTCCCACCTCTACCCCCTTTCTCCTTTACCCAGGGAGAAGCCGTCTGCTTCTGAGTAGCCCTATAGGGAGGTATGGCAAGGATCTGGTATCTCTGGTCAACAGCCAGTTAAGCCTGCCAACAGCCACATGGATGAGCTTAGAAGTGGATCCTCCCCAAGTCCAGTCTTAAGATAACAGGAGCACCAGCCCACATTTTGATGGCAGCCTGTGGGAAATCCTGTGTCAGCAAGTCCAGCTAAGCCTCACCAAATTCCTGACCCACAGAAACACTAGATAATAAATTTTTATCATTTTAAGATAATAAATTTGGGAATAATTTGTTATGAACCAGTGTATAAATAATACGATCATTGTCTACCATTTCTCCATAAGTCATTGCTAACATGTACCCTAAAACACTAGCTGTGGAAATAAGATCATTGATAAAGAACATTTGAAAACCCTAGATCACAAATCACCTCATCCTATCTATGAGCAAACTCTTCCCAAAGGTCGAATAAAATCAAGGAACCTCCATATTCTTCATGGAGCCCTTGTCTTATTATACACTTCATATAAAATTTACTTACATGTATTCTTTATTTTCTTTTTGCCCCATTAGAATATAGACTCTAAAAGGATAGCTTATATCTTTTATTTTCCACTCACATATTCTAAGGACTAAAAGCAGTGCTTGGCACATAAGGATATCCACAAAAATATGTCTTGAATGAATGAATTTGACATGTTTCAAAGTCAAATTCACAATCTCTGGCCACAAACCATAAACCAAGAGTTGCTGCTCTCCAATCACACCTTTTGCCTTCCTATGCTTGCAGTCTTCCCCAGGCCATTAATTCCACATGGAATGCCCTGTGTCTTAAGTTGCATTTCCCAGAAGCAGGCTCTGAGACGAGAATTTGTGTACAAGCAATTTATTAAGAAAGTGCTCCCAAGAGAAACCAGTAATAGAGTGGGGGAAGCACGACAGGGAAGGAGAGGAAGCCAGACAAGGGTGTGATTTCAGGCAAAGTCCCAGAGAGGGTAACTTCAGCTTAATCCCGTGGGGGAGCTCTTAAATGTAAATTGTGCCTCCTAGCTTGACCAAACCCTAGGCTTGAGAGTTGAGCTTTCATATTCCCCTACTAATTAGTCATCAACTAGGGGCCACCCCAGGGATGTAAACTCCCAGGTAATTCCAGCTGTCTGCAAGTGTGGATAGAGCCAAGGGCAGGCCTCCAAAGAGACACAGGTGCAGGCTCTGAAGGCAAAAGTGCAGAAGCTGGGAGAAAGGAGCAAAGAGTCAGTGATGGGGAACCAAGAAGATCTGGGCAGAGACCCACTAGTGTCTGCTTACACCCAGCTTTGTCCCAATTTGTTTTATTGAAACCTTCAAATAATTAATCTCTTTCAAATAATCAAATATTAACCAAATAATCTCCTTCAAATAATAAGAAGAATCTCCTTCTTTTATGTACCTTACTACCATGCTAGAACAGCATATACCATCTTGCTTTTATTCAACTTCCCCCCCACCATAAAATCCTTAAAAATCGAGATGATATCATATACATCTTTATGTCTCCCAGCAATCTTTGTCTCTTCCTGCACTGTCGTAAACAGTAACAATACCACTGACTATCTCTGGACTGTAAGCTCCATGAAAGAAAGGACCAGTATTTTTCATCACCATATATATAGGAATGATTACGGTACCTGGTAAACTACAGGTACTGAGTAAATGTTTGTGGGATAAATATTAAAAGTGCTTTATGGTTTACAAAGTGCTTCCTTAATCTATTATTTCATTTTTCCCTCAAAGGATATAGAGAGGTACCTAAACTAGCTATGGACTAAGCCATTTTTCAGAAACAAAGGCTTATTTATGCACATTTCTTTCTCAAATGACTTCCTGCTAAATAGAGGCAGAATAATGACTCAAAGCTAAATCTGATTTCAAGTTCAAGTCGCTTTCCACATGGCAGTACTGCTTGATTGATAAACAGGCATGGAACATATTTGGAGATTGAGATCAGTAGACAAGCCCGCAATGTCCCCGTCTTATAACAACCGTCCCTCAAGGTGATTTACCCAAAGAAAATCCATAGAAGGCACATTCATTGTACACATAAAAGTTCATTAATAAGTGATTGGCTTTACTGAATTGAATCACGTGAAATAAATGAAATGGAATAGAATGGAAATGCTTGGTTTAAATTAACTTAAGGTAATTAAACTGAATTATTATTGTGTCTTTTATTCTCTGGTACCCCACATTTTATCTAAAATTAGAGGTGGGAGTGGAAGTGAGGAAGAAGGCATCAGGAAAAGAATCCAACAACTATAAATTTATGACTGTAAATTCAGTAGAGTATACCAATCAATCTATAAACAGGTCAAACCTTGAGAACCCTTCATTGTAATGTCATCTCAAACCATGTGAGCCTGTTATTCTCCACACAGTGTTCTGTTTACCCAAACTCTTCACCACAAGTCCTCTTGCCCTCAACAAATCCACCATCTTCCTCGCTGCTATACAGATAATCAGATATAATGGAAGAAGGACTGCAGATAGTATAGCTTATGCTAACCTGGGAAGGGTTGATAGATAGCCACTCTGTAGATGCTATCCATTCCTTGCCCTTATCCACTGTGCCAGGACATGCCCACAGGGGCCTACTACACACATCAGTGATTCTCTGCCTGAGAGTTTGGCTCAAGCATGGCAGACAGGATGCAACAGAATTAATGGCTGCTAGATGCAACTCTCAATCAGTGATAGATGGAAGTTGGAGGAGAACAACCTCATTTTTTACCCTTTAGATTGGACAACTTTGAAATACATTGGACATTGTCTCCCAGAGTTCCCCAGAGTAACTGAGGTTTATTTGCCCAAAGCAGTTTTCTGTACAACTGCGTACCCTTTCTGGGTTTTCTTTCCTTCTTTATTCCTCTTCTCCACTCTTTCACTAGTTCTCTCTAGGATCACCTCACAGATAAATTAGCTGCACTCACAACCATGTCTCAGAGTTTGCGTCTAAGAAAGCACAAGTTGAGGTGAATTACTTCATGCAGGGGTGTTTACATTTTTAAAGCAGATAGTCATACTGACAGCCCAAAGGAATAAACCAGTAATAAAGGAGTTTTAATTTAAGAAGTTGGTCATGTGGAGGCAATAAATACAACAAAGAGCCCACTCAACAGCATCTTTGGAGGTGGGTGCATAGTCTATCTACATAACAGGCAGCTGGCATGATATTTGGACAAGACGCTGGAAACCCGTATTCTAATGCTGTCATTGCCACCAACTTACTGCTTTGTGTTGTTGCTCCATCTCTCTGATCTTTAGTTTTTCCTCTTCTGGAAGCTTACAGGATTGGATTATTTGAATGCAAGGGCCCTTTATGGCTCCCAAATTCCATGAATCCATGGAAGAGGATGAAGTGCATGGCACCTCTTTAAAAGATGTGCTATGCAAGTAATTAACAAGTAAATTTTTGAAACAGCCCAGACTCTAAATGGGACTGTTTAATTAGGCACACGAGATGTTCCAATCTGTCTAGACAGACTTCTCTTTTTCCTTAAGATGCCTTCAGCCATGCTTGCTCTGATGCTGTGACAAGGTGTCCTTGGATTACAGACAGCAATTTTTTGGAAGATAATTCTAATACCATAGAGTTGGCTATACAACTTTCTTTAGTTTTAATGCTATTTGTTCTTCTAAGTGGAACTGGGAAGAATTACTTAAGAAATAGCCAAGAGAAGTGTTCTGTACATCAGGATTCACCAAAGAGTAGCTTCTGGAGTAATCCTCATGCCTACTTTTTTTCATCATTAGTGAGGCTTTTTAGCTCTTTAGTTTACTTCCCCTCTTCCCTATCCCTAGCATCATGGAATAAAATATTTCAACTTTTCCAGGAACTTCCAAGTCATTTGATTGAACCTCCAACTGAATCAACACAACAACCTCTCCCATGGTCTCTGACTGGAGGTTTTAAACAGAGAAAGGGAACAGATCTATGATTCCTTAATACCCAGACTTGAGTCTGTGATGACCTTTGTAAGTATATTGCAAAATTCTTGACGTTATAAGTCCAATGAGCTTTAAATTTGTGCTGGATCATGGATGATATTGACAGAACTCATCTTGTCTGAGGACTGACTAGGAATGGTATGACCTCACCTTGTGCTCTTGTGGAATAAATAAAATTATTGTCAGTAGTTGGAAAGCATTTCCAAATTGTAACCCACAGATTATGCAAATACAGCTCATCATATGTGATCAAAACACTTTAAAATTTTGCCTCATGGCATTTTTTCAAAGTTAATTGCAGGGGAAGCTACTGCTTCTATTAGGTGAAAAATTTGTGGGATCTATAGCTTTCTGTCTCACTCTTTTTGTCCTAGAGTCATGTTAAGTTACAAAACACAATCTCTAGTCAGTCACTGAAAGTGTCTGTGCAAGACACTCTCCAACATTTCAGTCTTTATTCAAAGTTAGACTTCTCCTCCTCTGACTCTACCTAAGAACTAGGTGGGCAGCTGTCTTTGGAGAAGGGTGTGGTTAGCTTCTGTCCCTTTCCTCTTTCATCTTCTCCAACAATCCCTAGCTGCTACTCCATAACCCATAAAAGTCAAAGGGAAAGGACTGGCAAAAAGAAGAGGAAGAGAAAGGGAAGTTTTACTTGATTACGTGGTACATGCTGTCTGGACTTGCAAAATATATAGTAATAACACATTCTCTCATGAGTGCTTTGGAATGTTCCCTGGAAGCCCCTCCAACTACTCCTCTGACATAGGCAATGCTTCTCCTGCAGGTTTCTGCCCACCCTAGAATTCCCAAGGATGAGCTCCACATCCATTGTGTCATTTGAGTCTGCATGTAATCCCAGGAACTCTGTTTGGTCAGGAGGAGTGACTTGAAATACCTCTAGGATGGCTCTGTCACCCAGGCGAATCACGTCTGTTCTATAAAAAATGTTCTTGTGTTCCTTCTTCCTCTGTTGGTTACTTCCCAGATACTGTATCCTCTCTGGCCTGTCTTAGGTTGCTATTACTTTTCAGATGTGAGAGTCAGTCTCAGTTCTTGGCATCCACCAACTGCAGGAAACATAACTGAAGCTTTTTAAGTGGTCCCGATGAAATGCATCAAGCTTGAGGGGAAAGACATTGTGCTAATTTGAAGTTGTTATGTACCCCAGAAAAGACCATGTTCTTCTAATCCATACCTATGGGTGCAGACCTGTTATAGGTGGGGCCTTTTGGTTAGGTTATTTCAATTGAGATGTGACCCAGCCCATTCGGGTGGGTCTAAATCTTTTTATTGGACTCCTTTATGATGACAAAAGTAGAAAAAGCCCAGAGAGCTCAGAGAGAGAAAAGCCCCAGAGAAACTAAGAGAGAACCCACAGAGGGAGCCACTGAAGCCAGAAGCTAAAAGCAATGGAACCCAGAGAATAGGACCAACAGAGGCCAGCCATGTGCCTTCTCATGTAACAAAGGTGTCCTGGATACCAGCAACCTTTCTTCAGAGAAGGTATCATTCTGTTGATGCCTTAATTTGGGCATTTTCATGATTGTATAACTGTAAATTTGTAAGCTAATAAATCCCATTGTAAAAGCCATCCCATTTCTGGTATATTGCATTCTGGCAGTTTTAGCAAAATGAAACAGACATAACACCCCCATCTCTTCACTCTTGGCAGGGGCAAGGATTGGAATTCAAATGTAGCAGAAGCCCTCTGAATAGAAAAATTCTCAAAGTTTTTCTTCTCCATTTTCTTGAACCTCATATTCTCAAAGCAGATGACAGGGTTCAAGAATCATGGAATTGGTTTTAATCATCTCCTTTGAAGATTCTCCCAGGGTGGTCTGTCTCACGCTCACTTTGTGATCTAAAACCTATCACATTTATCACATTTTTTGTGCCTCAGTCAGAACTTGGGATTTGAAAACCTGTTTTCAAGTAATTTTAGAGAGAGATCTTTTTCATTAATTGCTTTAAAGAGTACATAACATTTTTAGAAGTCTATTTGCCAGTAAGGTATTTTGCATTTATGGATTTGTTTAAAAAGCACTTTTGACTCTTGTTTGCAGCCTTTTCCCATATACCTGGAACACAGCTTATCACAAGTAGACACTAAATAAGTGCTTATTAAATGAATTAATAAATTATTTTGAAATACTGTAGAACAAAATTTTGCACTTGCTCTTTAATAAGCATTGCTTGAGCATTTGCTAAGGGCCAAGTGACTGCATTAGGTACTTCTCTTCGGTGCTTCCATAATACTCTGTCCTACCCCTTTCAAGGCACTTATTAAACTTCATTGCCATAGTAGTTTTGCTCAAGTGTGTTCCTCATTAGTATAGAACAAAGATATTGCTGTCTTCTTTGAGTGCCTAGTAGAATCAAGGATAGAATGAATTGAATGAATGCATGTTTCCCGTGTTGAAAACTGTTGAAAGTGGAAAGCTTAACAAGCAATAATTTCTCATGCAGTTATCCATTTAAAGGGGTAGGCTAACATAAACAAAACGTACTAAATAGTCATGACAGAGCAATTGTTTCAGAACTACCCTCCCACTATAACTTTAACTCTGGACAAGACATATGAAACAATTCAGACATTGGACATTAGGCAGTGCAGAGTTGTTTGCCCTGAGAGAGAAGAGACACATCAGGAATGACCGACGATTACAGTTTTCTTCCTAGAGGAATTTTTCTGGTCTGCATTTCAGGGAGACGAAGCCCAAGTGGAGAATGGTCTCACTGAGTTGAGGAGGCAGAGCTGGAATAGACAGATGTGACAGTTGGAATTTGTGAGGCAGAATACCAAAATGGAGGAAAATACAGACAAAAAGATCCAGAAATATTCTAGAAGTCTCAGTGAATCTTGGACTGATTAATGAGCTGCACAGATATTATAGAGACTTGGTAAACAGTTACCAGAGAGCAGATCAGATTCCAAGGATTTCAAAGGCTTCAGAAATGGAGCTCCAGCTAGACAGAGTGGCTAAAATTGCCTAAACAAGCCAGGCCTTCAGCTGAGACACCAGAAAGTCCATGGTTTTAAAATAGTGTTTCTTTAACCTTATAGTGAGTATTCTTCTCATTCTAACAAACCTGAAGCTCAAGCTTCAAAATGGGTTAAGCATATAGACAAGTGAATTACCTGAATAACTCCTCAGACCAAAACTCAACAATTCTAAAAGGAGGACAATAAAATTCAGGTACTATAGAGAATCCACACTCTTCAGTATAAAATTTTTAAAATTCCTAGAAACACGAAGAAGCACAAAATGTGACCAATAAACAAGAAAAACATCAGTCAATAGTAACAACCTGGAAGTAATGTTGGAATTAGCAGACAAAGACCTTAAAACAGTTAAGAAATAAGTTCAAAAAAGTAAAGGAAAACATGATATGGTGAGATAACAGGCAGAGAAATATAAGGCTATAAATGGAAACAAGAAAAGAACTAAATCAAAATTATAGAACAAAATATAAAAATATGAATATATGAAAATTTCAATAGACTAGCTTAACAGCAGATTGGATATTGCCAGAGAAAATATTAGTTACTTGAAGACAGGGCAATAGAAACAATTCACACTGAAGCATAGAAAAAGAAAAGCCCCCCAAAATTAACAGAACCTCAGTGAAACAATGACAAAATGATCTAAGAGATGTGTGATTGGAACCCAAAAAGAAGAAGGGCAGAGAAATTGGGACCAAGAAAGAAAAGATTTGAAGACATATTGGTCACATATTTTCAAAATTTGATGAAAAATTATACACCAGGAATATCATCAGAAGCAAAGAAGGATAAATGCAACCAGGCACATCATACTCAAACTGCTAGAAACCAAAGGTAAAGAGAACATCTTAGAACCAGCTAAGGAAATAGGGCACTCTACATATATGGGAACAGTAAGAATGGCTGCTGAGGTTCCATTAGAAACAATGCTAGCCAGAAGGCAACGGAACATGTTTGAAGTGCTTAATTTTTAACATAGAATTCTATAGTCAAAAATATGTCTCAAAATAGAAGTGATTTAGAGACATTTTCAAATAAATTGTGATAATTCATCCCCAGCACACCTGAACTTAAAAAATATTAGCTCAAAAAATATTTTGAGGCTGGAAAAAGTTTGCACTGAGTGCGCCATGGTGGCTCAGCAGGCCGAGTTCTCACCTGCCATGCCAGAAACTTGGGTTTGGTTCTGGTGCCTGCCCATGTAAAAAAATAAATAAATACATAAAAGTTTGCACTGGATAGACAGATCTACACAGTACACAGACACACACAAGAATGCCATAAATGGCAAATATATGGATACATATTTTTAAAAGTTGTTTTCAATGTTTCTTAATTTCCTTAAAAAATGATTGACTCTTTAAAGGAAAAATAAGAGCAATTTATTAGGCATTCATAATATATAACACATAGTGAAAATAGCACAAAGAATGAAAAAGATAGGTGGCTATATACTGCTGTAAGGCTTTTATGTGAAGGATATAATATTAATTTATATTAATATACAAAAATTAAACAAATAATAAAATGATAAATTAAATCCAGTAATATCAATAATCATAGAAATGGACTAAAAGTACCAAATAAATGACAGAAATTGCCAGAATGGATTAAAAGAAGTATGGCCCAACCATATACTGTACATTAGAGATGTACTTAGATGTAAGGACAAGATATAGTAAAGATAAAACATGGAAAAAATATATCATGCCAACTTCAATCATAAAAAATCTAAATGTCTATACCAATATCAGAAAAAATAGGAGAGTAGTAGGAAAAGAAAATAATGTAGAGGATGGATGCTATCTGTTCTTGGTAAATCCCCCAAAAAGGCAATTAGAGCTAGTAATCAGGAAATTGAAACTAATACCACAGACAGATACTATTACACACAGATACTATTACACTAAAATGGCTACAATTTAAAAACCTGAAAATATGAAGTGTTGATGAGGTTAAGGAGCAACTGGAATGCTTCTAAATTGTTCATGGCATGTAAAAAGGTATAACTTCTTCGGAAAATAGTTTGGCAGTTTCTTATATAATTAAACATACCTCTACCTTAAGATCCATGAATTCTACTTTTCAATATTTACCTAAGAGAAATGGAAATTTGTGTCTGTGTCCACAAAAATTTTTGCCCAAGAATTTTCAGAGCACTCTATTTATAAAGGCCAAAAATTGAAGAAAAAAAGTCCCAACATAAAAATAAATAAACAAGTTTCAGAATATCCATTGAGTAAACAAATTTCAGTATATTTATATAATGGAATATTACTCAGAAATAAAGGGAACAAACTATTGATACATGCAAAAACATGAATGAATCTCAAAACTATTGTTCTGAGTAAAGGAAAAAAAGACATAAAAAAAGTACATACTGTATGATTCCATTTTTATGAAGTTATAGGCAAGGTTGAACCCACAGTGAAAGAAATCATTAAGAATGGCTGGTTTCAGAGGGAAGTTTGTGCAAGAATTAGCTGGTTAAGGGGCATGAGTGAACTTCTGGGAGTTCATGATGGGAGCGTTCCATATATATAAGGGTATGAGTTAAATAGATGTATGTACTTGTGAAAACTGACTAAAATTTATAATTAAGATCTTTATATTTCATTGAATGTAAATTATACCTCATAAAATGGAAAAAACAACTTGCTATTTAAAAATGTACTAGTACAAAATGAGTTATAATAGAAATTATTGACAGAAGCAATGGTGTCTACCATTGAGAGATGTGGAAAGGGTTGGAAACAAGAATGTAATCTGGGTCTTGAAGTATAAGTAGGAGATTGTATATGGCATAGAGGACTAAAACCAAGTTAGGGGAGGTTGCTTATAGTCTAGAAATTTCCTGGAATGACTCAAGCCAATAATGTATCAAGAGGTTATATAGCTATTAGTTAAGAGCTTGTGAACTAAAGCCAAACTACCTCGGTTTATATTTTAGTTAATCCAGGAGTCTTTGGGCAAGTTCAATAACATCTCTGTGCCTAATTTTTGTTCTTTCTAAAATTAAGAAAACAGTATTTTTATTTCAAATGTCACTCTGAGAATAACATGAATTAATTGTAAAACATTTAGACAAATATCAGGCTCATAGAACCTGTTGAACATTAGCTGTCATTATTTCTTGTGTTTTACTGAGGGAAAGGGAACGAATTTTGACCATGGGTGCCTGAGGAAGATGAGAGTGAAAAGGAGATGAGAATAATGGAGTGGAATGAAGGTGTCTGTCCCCCAATAAACCCAAGAAAAGACAGTTAGAGCCACAAGGCTAAGAAGCTGTAGAGGGAAACTTTGCAAAATATTATGGTGCTGTTTCAGGGTCCAGATGACAAAACAGGACCAAGAGTTGGGAAGAGATCACTCTTGCCTTGCAGAGTTGCTACCAGCAAAGCCATGCTGTGCAGTGGGAGGTACTAATAAACTTAGCTTGGTTACATTTTCATGGACGCATGGACAGCAGGGCAAGAGTGGGGTGCACCCATCAGCAGGCCCCAAAAAGGAGGCTGAAGGAGAGGAGCATGGGTAGGTGTGTTTCTGAGCACACATCTCGAAACCTATGGTGACTGCTAGAAATAACTGAGGAGGCTCCTCTGTGGTCTAGATATTGTAGTTATAAAGGTATGAAGGGGGGCTTTGAATCAACGTATTTTTCAGTGCTTACATGGTCTCATTTGTCCATATAAGCTGGTGAGTCCTAGGGAAACTCTGAGGAGAGAAGTGGAAAGATGGATGGCTGGATAGATAAGTAGATAGAGAGGAGAGATGTACAGATATTGCTAGTCCATAAAAGAGGGAAGAGCATCGTGCACTACATTATTCATTTCACTCTTTTCACTCAACTATTTCATAATATGTTATTTTATTCATTCCATATTCACATATTCGAGTGCTTAGTATGATCATCGTACTGGGCCATTTTCTATAAAGAAGAAAGAAATTCTAAGACTGCTTTCACAGAAGTATGAATGGGTAAACAAAATGCCACAGCCTGTACAACAGGACCAGACAACAGAGGATGCTGGGCGAGATCCTGTGGTACAGACTCCATGAGTTTTGAGAAAACAGGAGAGTGAGACCATAGAGGGCTGGGGTGGTGAGAAGGATTTCCTGGAGAACGTGTGCTGAGGTGACTTGATGAGTAAGCCATAATTTGGGTTAATTTAGGACAAACAGAAGAACAGAGTAGAAAAAAAAGGAGTTCATATAAGAAAGGTTTTAAACCTGAGGGTTCCTTGAAATTCTAACAGATATGTCTGCATACTTTTAATTCTAACAGATATGTCTGCATAGGAGAGGGGCTGTAAGTTCCAACACATTCCCAATAGTGTCAGGACCCCAAAATATTAAGAACCATTATTTCAATATATAAATAGGCATTAGAGTCAGACATACCTGAATTTCAACAACCTTTACAATGCCATTTACCATCTGCAGCACTGTGAAAAAATTACCCCACTTCTCTGAGTTTTCCTTTTTCCTTATCTTTGAAAATAATGTCCTACACTTACTTTGCAAGTGCAGTATAACATAGAAACAATGCTTTATGTTACATGTCCTAATTAAACTAATTCTCATAATATACTCTGAGGTGGGTACTGCTATTATCTCCCTTTCACACTTCAGAAAATTCAGTCACAAGGAGTTTAGTAATTTGTATATGGTCACAGAGCTAGCGATGTTGAGTGAATTAGAAACCTGGACAATCTGGAGCCAGATTTGTGCAACATCTAGGAATGTTAATGGCACCCAGCACATATTGGGTTGTGGTGAGGACTACGTTCAATCTTGTAAGCAATGTGTGGGACATATGAAGGGTGGTCGATGTTGGGATGGGGTACAGAGATGCTTTTTCCCATTCCAGATCTTTCTTTCTATAGGGAAGGAGACCCACTTACATTGTAGTTGGCTTCACTGCCTCTTCACTCACTGTACCACAGTGGAAAATGGAAGATATATATAACAGGTGAGGTTTATAATTTAAAAGGAGACACGCTTAGACCAACTCCTCCTCTGTCCCCATCCTCTTGAGAATTATCTGCTCAGAAGTTGTCTTTGTCCTCCTCTGCTGCTTGTGATCCAGCATTGCCTGTGGCTTGGGCAGTCCATTTGTCTGTCTCACTAAGCTATGCCCTCCAATCTCACTACAATCAAGAGGTGATAGTTTGACCCTTTAACATTTTTGCCTTACTCCCCAACCCATATAGGAAAGTGAGGGAGTGGGTAGCTATTTATTGCTCCTTTCTGTCTCTTGAAATCCAACACTTTCTCTCAGCTTTTGTTTCCCTGCAATGGGCTATGAGATTTCTTCTGGAATATACATCTCAGTCCAAGCTTCTTAAGACAACCCAAAAGATGCCTTCTAAATAAATGAAGGTAACTTGTTTGAAGGTAACATCTTGTTGTTCTGAGTCACTTTTTCAAACTTTCTCACCCAATTAGCTATAAAATTCCTCCAGGAATCAGTGAAGCCAAGATTGCCATTGCCTGGACTGCCCTGGCCAATATACACATTTAATTTCAGAGAGAGGAATCCGTCCAAGGGCCATGAATTTGGAGGAGCTGGTACTAAAATGACTCAAGCAGAGAGATATTTAAAACAGACTCAACCTCACAGAGCCTTTCCTGAGCTCACGCCATTCAAATCGGAGACCGTTTCTCATTAGTATTGCCAGCTGGGCGTCTCACACAAAATTATTACACTCTGTCCTTTCCATCCTGAGAATATATCCACTTCTTGGATTGGAAATAAAGACTCCAACTCCTTTGGTTGAGCTGCTGATGTTTGATGTGTTCTCCAATCTCATTCTTCCCACTTGCCAAATTGGATGAACTATTTTCACCACTGATCTTGAGGCCATTGTAGCCAATAACGTGGATCAGACTGATATGTGTGTGACTGTGTGCGCACGTATGTACATGTGCATGTATATGCATATATAAAATATTTTAATGGAGCTGAATTTGGACATGGGGAAAACAAGTACAGCACAACAACCAGATAAATTCTATTTGCAGAAATGTTTAGACTAGGAAACTGAAATTTAGTCTTATCCAGTATGGTTACTGGATCTAACTTTAGTTGTTTCTTTTATCCTTCCTTCGTTTCTTCCTTTCTTCCGTCCTTCCTTCCTTCCTTCCACAGATATTTACTAGTACAACTGTATACCAACAGGTTAAACCAATCAACCTGCCAGCACTAGCCACACAACTGCAGGAAATAGAGAAAATGCCATAATGAGGAAGCAAAGAACGCTACACATCTAACAGGGGGTTCAGATCGCCATCCCACAGACTCATCTATAGGTCAGGAAGGTCCTACCAGGTTGGGATTCTGGGGAGAAATTCAGTCGCTGAAGAAACAGGAAGTGGGACAGATGGGAAAGTTGGGAAAAGAGAACTCTGAATGGAAGCACAGTCATTCCAAATTTCATGAATATTTGTCATGTTTCAGGTGTTATAGAAGAGACAGAAGATGTAAAAATAAATACAAGATCTACCCTAACCTCAGAGAACTAACAAAATAGATACATATCAAATAAACCAAATTTTATGGTTTAACATAGGAAATTATCTAATAAAATGAAATAAAGTATGTTCAGTGCTTACAATGTACCAGTAACCATCTAAAGAGCTTTATAGGTATGAATTCATTGTTTTCTCACAGAACCCTATATAAGGATAGAAGTGAGGGGAATAGAGCCCATTCTGGGTAGTCCAAGACAGAATTTCATATAAGGATCTGTTTACAAAGATACTGGGAAAGCTGAATAGCCAAACAACAAGGGGGAAAGTGACTCAAACATTAGCACACACTTGAAAACACAACCACACCTATGACAATGTATATCTGAGGGAAACAGGGACAAGATGGTGTTCCCAGGTCCCAGAAGACAAGACCACCAGAAGAAATTGGACCCAAATGGAAGATCCCTAGCAGAAGCTGGAACCATGAAGGAACAGCTGCAATCCTCTGGCTTTTACCTTGCTTCCCTGCCAATTTCCTTCCAGTGTAACTATGCACTGACATAGTTACAAAGAAAGGGAGTATGGGAAATAAGTTTGCAGAGGAAACGTGAGGAATAGATCTGAGAGCAAACTGGCAGTTTGGATGTTATTGTAAATCCCATTACACGGATAAGGAAACTGAGTCATGGGAGGATGAAATAACTTGCCTGAGATCACAGATTTGGATTCCAGAGCCCATATGCTTATCAATTCCACCATATTTCTACTCATAGAGAATAATGGAGCTCAATGGGAACATAATCCAGCCAGCTGGGAGGTACACTTTCCCAGTGAACCAAAGTAAATACCTTTTCTAAGAATGGGATAAGAGAATAGATCTGAAGTCAGAAACTTGTAGGCTCAGGAAGTAGTACCCAGCACAGTGCCTGGGACCCTCAAAGTACTTAAGTATATGTTGAATTAATAAATAGATGAATAATCCCTGCCCTCCACCAAGTTGATCAATACATGGCATGGAGAGTGCAGAGATTAAAAGGGATGATTCTTTATCAAGGGTCTCTATGCCCCAGTCAGCCTAAAATGGAGGAGAGGATGATGAGTAGCAGCTAATGTTTATTGATCCCTTGTGGCACCTTGCCAAGTGCGTAATGGAGACTATCTCATTTACTCAACAACAACATAATGATAAGGGAACTATTATTACCCCTATTACACAGATGAGGAAACAGACTCCCTGGGGTTAGTTAATTTACCTGAGGTCAGCCAGTAATTATCAGAGCCAACTTTCAGACCCAGAGTCTTCTAATTTAGCTTAAGTCCTTCCTACCCCACTTTGAACTGGCCTAGGAATAGGAGAGGTCAGAGCCTGCAGAAGAGAAGAGAGAGGATGCCCCAGTGAATCCAACTGCATATTTAGGGAAGAAAGAGGGTTGCAAGCAGAGAGGAACCAAATAATAAAACATGAAATTATGGAAAGCCAGTAAAAATCCTTTTTAAAGCCCACCTTTGCAAACACAATTCCACTTGTACTTTGATCTTTGACCTGGACCCATACAATTAATTCCACATCATATTTCTGCATATTGCTCTCCAAGGAGAATTGAGTTTACACTCGCCCCCCCATTCAAACCATAACAGTGCTTAATTAGGTGATAATTTATGTAGTACTTAGCATGAACTTTTGGCACTTGCTGGAGAAGGCTGTACAAGTGTACACGTGTTATCACCTAACTACATCAAGAAGTGGGGTCTGGGCATTGGTGAGGTGTCTTGGGCTTTACAAGGTATCAAATGACTTTTATAACCTTGTAGTACCTGGTTCTCTAGTAGGTGGAACTGTCTCTAGTGTGTATTAATATACTGAATATTATGCCCACATGCACTTGAAACACTGATTCTGAGCATTTCAAAACAACAAGGAGTCTGGAAATTGGAGAAACAGATGTTGCATGAATAGTAGGCCTTCTTAGGGTCCATCATTCTATTTCAGGGAAATAGTGCAACAGCAGAAGAGAATCATTCAAACCTAGTTGGTGGAAAATAAACAGAACATTCCCTCTGGCAGACGTGGTTTATGGTGATAACGAGGTTCTGAACACTTGGCTCTGACCCTCGTACCCTGGCCTCATTGTCAATACTGACCTCAAAATGCTTCTTCTCCAAACACACAATGAAAGCTAAGAAAGTCATGATTGTGTGGCACAAAAAAACATTGGGGATGCACATTTAAATGACACGTGCTTGTCAAGAAAATGAAATCCTAAAAGATGACAGATCCCTAAACTGCAGTGAGTTACAAGCTTGGGTTCAAGCTCTGGCAATAAAGAACCAAGACTGCCTTCCAAGTATTTCTGATTCTCATTATTCTCCTGGAGAAAAGAAGAAAAAATATAATAGTACATGATCTTGACTCTTGGATACTGCATTACATCGGCACTTTCTAAACTAAAATCAGTTCATAGAGAGAGTCACACAAGCGGTCCGCTTTTGTTGCTTTCTGAAAGAAACAGCAAGATGGAGAAAACACATGCTCCCATTCTAAGCACAATCACTGTTTGCTTCAGACCCTTGAACTTAAGTAAATGAGACAAAGTAGCTCATATTTGGGAACCTAGGACAGAAGGAAATCCACCAACATGACTCATACCATAAGTCAGTCTTATCCCCCATACACCACTGACAGCTGTTCCCAGCAGTAACAGATCCCTCCTTAGTTTGTTCCTTCTCTGAGCCAGATTCACCTGGCACCTCATGCTTAGATCCATCTTCCAGCTGGGGCCATGCTCCAGCTTCATGAATTTGGCCCTTCACTTCTTTTACACAGCTCTGACCCTCTGCAGGCTCTTAAAGACTGCATTTTAAGCACTGCCTCTGGCTGCCTCAGTTAGACTACTACTCTCCTCACTGGCTCCTCAACTTATCTGGCTCACTACTTGGACCACCCAGAGAAGATGGGTTGTGGTCAAAAAGAAAGCACATGGAGTATTAAAACTTCGCTATGAGGTTAAAATTAAAAATGAACTCTCTTTCCCCTTCTTGGTAATTTTTAGCCAAATAAATAGGTAGTATATGCCTAAATACTCCTCAATAAATCCAATTTGTTGAAAACAGTGGTGAAATGAAATCTATAATAGTTTTTTTATTATATTTAACTTTTTTACTGTATAGTATAACATATATACAAAGCAAAGAAATAAAAAAGCAATAGTTTTCAAAGCACTCTTCAACAAGTAGTAACAGGACAGATCCCAGAGTTTATCATGGGCTACCATACAATCCTCTCAGATTTTTCCTTCTAGCTGCTCCAGAATATAGGAGACTAGTGAGCTTAAATATTTTTTTATCATCACAATCAACTTTTTTCTTTCTTTTTTGTGAAAAATAGCATATATACCAAAAAAGCAATAAATTTCAAAGCACAGCACCACAATTAGTTGTAGAACATATTTCAGACTTTGATATAGGTTACAATTTCACAATTTTAAGTTTTTACTTCTAGCTGTTCTAAAATATTGGAGACTAAAAGAGATATCAATTTAATGATTCAGCATTCATATTCATTTGTTAAATCCTAACTTCTCTTTATAACTCCAAAATCACCTTTGATCTTTCCGTCCTTCTCTTTAGATGTGTTTGGGCTATGGCCATCCTAAATGTTTGATATTGGAGGGGTCTGTCACTAATATGGGGTTAGGGAGATGGAACTATCTGATGTTCTGGATAGTCTGAGCTAGGTTTCAGGACTTCTCTGTGCCAGGGACCCATCTGGAGGTTGTAGGTTTCTGGAAAGTTTCTCTTGTGCATGGAACCCTTGTGGAATATTATGTATTGTTCTAGGTTTTCTTTAGCACTGGCTGGAATGGTTCTGGTTGGGGGTTGGCAGGCTATGATAGGTAGCAAGGTCTTACTGAAGCTCGCATAAGAGCAACCTCCAGAGTAGCCTCTCAACTTTATTTGAACTCTTTCTGCCACTGATGCTTTATTAATTACAATTCTTTTCCCCCTTTTGGTCAGGATGGAATTGTTGATCCCATGGTGCCAGGTCTGGATTCAACCCTGAGAGTCATCTTCCACATTGCCAGGGAGACTGTCACCCCTGGATGTCACACCCCACATGGGGGGGAACTATAATAGTTTTGCAAATGACATTCTTGTTCTTTTTCCAATAATTATTTCAGCATTGAAAAAAGTGTGGAGAAAACAAAGATGAATAATGTCTACTGCTTTTTAAAAAGTAGCTTACAATTTAAATGAAGAAATAAGGCACAATGCATGGTTCCAGCAAATCTAGACTCATAGAAAAACAGGAACCCTGGGCTAGAAGATTTCTTAACGATTGTCTAGTCTAACATTCTAACCTGTCTCTACTTGAGAACCTCCAGTGAAGGAGAATTCATGACCTTTCTCATCAAACCATTTCATCTTTGAATAAATCTGTATTGTGCATTTTTTAAATATAAAACAGAAATCTATCCATTTGTAGATTCTGCCAATTGGTCAACTCTGAAATCACATAGCAAAATCTAGGTATTCTCTACTAGTCATGCCATTCAATTGCTTAAAATTATTTATCACCCACCCCACCCCCCAAAAATTCTTCAATATCTCTAATCCCTTGACTAATTCTTCACTCCACATAGCTTCATGTCTCTTTAGAATCACTCTGTTCACTTGTTCCTTAATTCTTTCCAGTTTGCAGACATGCTTTAATTAGAGTAGAGAGGAATGGAGCTCTCACCTTCTTCTTTGTAAATACTGTTTTATTGATACAACATTCAATTTGTGGCTATTTTTGATAGCCACATCATTCATATTGCATTTACAGCAAAAAAAAAAAAATCCATAAGGGTCCTGATGCAAAGACATGATTCTTTCATCTGTATGTTGGTTTCGGGGGCCAACCACTTTCCACAAAATAATTTTTCTTGAGTCCAATGCTCCAATTGTGTCTTAATAATGGACCCCAATTCTATCATCTAACTCATTCCACACCTTCTAGAGGTCTTGTGAAACTGCATGTTTAGCAGATTTCCTATTATTGACATAAATGTTAGTGTGGGCAGGACAAGGAAAAATCTCTAGGGCATACCAGAAGAAAATCCACTCTGTTCTGACAAAATCTTCCCAGAATCCATCCACTTCTCTCTACTTGCACCTCCACCAGCCTCATCCAAGCTATCATCATCTCTCATCATTATTTATGCAAAAGTAATACTTACCCACCTTTGCTCTCCCCAAAGTCAATACTCAACTGAAGTCAGTGAGATCCTGTTAACTGTCAGATCATACCATTTTTCCTGCTAACAGCCCTACAATCTTCTCCCATCTTAGTCTCAATAAAAGTTGAATCTCTTTCAATGGCTGAAAAGGTACACCATTCAACTTCATCTCCTCACCTACCCCACCTCCTACCACTCTCCCTTTCATGCACTCTTCTTAGCCAAATTGGACTCATTGCTGATCCCCAAACACAAGGCAAGCCCTGACTTCAGGACCTTTGCCTTTGCCCTTCCCTCTGGTTATTTCACCAGATATCCCCATGGTTCACTCTCTCATCACTTCAAGTCTACTCAACTTTACCCGCTTATTGTAAACTTTCCTGACAAGCTCAAGTAGAAGCCATAACCTCCTGGCATGTCCTATCTCAGTGCCCTGCCTTATATATCTCTCTAATCCTTTTCACCTTCTAACATATGATCTAATTTACATATCTTTCTTGGTCACTGCTGTCTTATCTAGAATGTGAAATGTTTGGCTTTATTGTTTAATGATACCTCTCCAACATACTGTGACACCTGAGAGAATGTAGGATTCAACAAATCTTTACTGAATGAATGAATGCTCCTCTAGTGAGATGACCTAGTAGTTCACTCATACTAGAGAGATTTAATTATTCATTTGTTTGGGGATCAGAGGGATAGGTTTCATTATTAATTTGTTGGGGTTAGAGGGGTCTTAGTCTGTGTGGTCCTGCCTATAGATGCATTAGATAAGGTCCTGTATTAGATAAGGATATGTTTTAAACATGGAATACTGGGTAACTTATGTCCACTCACAGAATTCCCACCATCATTCCTTCAAAACAGACCAGTAACCCCATCATATCTGTATCCCAGTGTTTCAGTGTGCTAAACCTGCCAAAATATAATAATACCAAAATGGACTGGCTTTTAATGATGGGGATTTATTGGCTTATAAGTTACAATTCTAAGGCCACAAAAATGCACAAATTAAGGCATCAATAGAGGGATACCTTCTCTGAAGCAAGGCTGCTGGTAAATGGGATTTCTCTATCGCATGGGAAGGCACATGGCCAGTGTCTGCTTGTCCTTCTTTCCTGGGTTTTGCTGCTTTTAGCTTCTGGTTTCAGGAGCTCTCAGCTTCTGTGGGTGTGTCCATGTCTCTCAGCTTCTCTGGGGCTTTTTCTCTATATACTCCTCTGAGTGTTTCTCTCTGAGTTCTCTGGGTTTTTTCTGCATCATTTATTCTCTCATAAAGTACACCAGTAAAAAAAATTAAAACCCACCTTGAATAGGGTAATCACTTCTCAATTGAAATAATCTAACCAATAGGTCCCACCTATAACAAGTCTGTACTCACAGAAATGGATTAAAAGAACATGGCCTTTTCTGGGGTACTTAACAGCTGCAAATTACCACATACAGTGAGCTGCTGTGGGTGCTTGATGGCAAACATATCTGGGTTTCCCTCCTTCTTTAAAACTTGGTGACTGTGTGAAGACTGGATAGGACCTTTATCTTTCTGAGTCTCAGGTCTCTCATCTATAGAATGGGGATAATAATATCTGATCTGTGCCAGGCTCCTTACAAAGTGTTAGTGATGAACAGGGTCTAGTCTTGTCTCTCAAGGGGTCCCAGTATAGAACAGAAGCAACAGTGTGAGGGATAGGTATGTACAGCTGTGAGAGATAAAAATTCTGATCAGGGTATTTAGGGGAACTTATAGGAGCCTAAAAGGAGGGGAACACTTAAATCTGGTTGAGGGTGAGAGTGAGCAGCTGGACAGACATTGAGGGAGGCTTTAAAGAAAGTGATGTAAGCACAATTACACTTTAGAGAGCTCATTCTAGCAGCAAAGTAATGACTAGACTTAAGGTTGGGGGGACAGAGGAGTCTCAAAGCAGGAAGGCCAAACATTTTCCCAGACTCTGGCTTCTGTCTTTATTCCTAAAACATCCAGGTAGGTTTCCTCTAATTTGCCCTCCATTCCCAGCCCTAATCCAGGAAAGCTGTAGACATAGACATCCATTATGGGCTATTGCTATGCCTCCAAATCCCACCCACAGATTTACAGACTTAACCTCTTCTCAATGGCCTCATTAACCAAGCAGCACCTTGGAGAAGGCAAAGGAAAGGCCTCAGGCAAACTTCTCCTTGTGCTTTCACTATAAATGCATGTGTATGTCAATTAAACTATAGACCTAGAACCCAGCAAGGAACAAAAGTGGCCTTATTTTATTTTCCATGCTTTCTGAATGATTGTCAATGTAACTCTTTGTGCTACTCATCCAAAAGACCCTGGAAACCTAGAGATGTTGCCGTAACCTTCCAACCACCTTTTATGAGTTAGCAACTAATTTAAGACAGGAGTTATGAGCAAGGAATCCATAAGGAGTTACCCAGGGCTCAAGTCCCAGATTCAAATTTCTAGCTAGATGATGCAAGGCAGGTAGCTCAACCATCATGGACCTCAATGTTATCAGATGAAATCGGACAGCAATTATAATACCTATCTCACAGGGTGGGTTGAAACTGTAAGGAATGTTGCATGGTGCCTGAGACATAGGAAGCACTCAATGAATATTGGCTGAAGTTGTATTTACTCATTTTATACTCAATAGCTTCTTTATCTTTTAATTGAGTCCAGACTGTATCCTGGACACTCTGCTGGGTTTGGAAATTATAAAGAAAAATGGATCACTGCCCATGCCCTTGAGGAATTCAGAGTCCAGTTGGGTAATGTATCAGCCAGGATCCGGGCAGGAAACAGGTAACATGCTCAGTGGGGTTTGGAGTGAGACCTTAAAGAAGAGACAATTTACAGAAGTGTGGTGAAGATTAAAGGAACCGCAAGGGATGTTGAGGTGACCAGAGACCAGCAACAGCAGGAAACTGTTACTGCAATTGGGCCACATAGGTAAGAGAGGAAACAGTTGAAAGGACATAAGATAACTGACTGAAGCCACATAAAGAAATAAAGATTTCTGGTAAAGATAATGACATGGGTATATATAAATACAAGTACCATTGTATTTTTTTTTATTTATAACTCCACTTGTTACTTCCTACAGGATTTAAAAGGCAAATGCATAGAATGTAATGATAAATCAATGGTTTTGGAGTCACAATGTATGAATAAAATGATTTGTAACAAGAATTGTCTAAAGGTGAAGGAACGGAGGGCTATAGGAACACAGTTTAGTTTATATATACCATTGAACTTAAGTTAGTATCAAAGCAAATGAGATTGTTAGAGATTTAAGTTGTTAAAACCCCATGATAACCACAAAGAAAATATCAGAAAATATGAAAACTCATAATTACAGAAAGTAGAGTACAGGTTACCAGGGGTAGGGGCCAGAAGCAATGAGAAGTTAATATAAAATGAGTGTAGAGTTTCTGTTGGAGGTGGAGGGAATCGTCTATTAATGGATGGTGGTGAGGGTACCACAACACGGTGAATGTGATTAACCCCACTGAATGGTGTGCTGGGGAGTGGTTGGGAAGGGAAGATTTATGTGATAGAGATAGGTAGATAGATAGATAGATAGATAGATAGATAGATAGATAGATAGATAGATAGATAGATAGATAGATAGATAGATATAACTGGAAAAAACACAGAAATAATGACAATTAAATATAATACATGATACTGAATGGATCTATGAATAGAGGAGAAAAGATTCAAAAGGACATTAGTGGGGGTGGTGCAACAGTGGCTCAGTGGCAAAATTCTCATCTGCCATGCCAGAGACCTGGCTTCATTTCCTGGAGCCTTCCCATGCAAAAAAATAAGGACATTAGTGGGACATAAGAAAAACTTGGGAAATGGAATGTAAACTTTATATCAATATTAAATTTGTTGAATTTAATAACTGCATGTAAAGTGGTTGCATAAATGAATACCCTTGCTCATAGGAAATATACATGGAAATATTATACATTCAAAGAATATGATATATGAGGAGGCAGGGCAAGATGGCAGTGTAGGGAGGTGTGGAATTTAGTTAGCCCTTGTGCCAGTTTGAAGCCATTATGTACCCCCGAAAAAACATGTCCTTTAATCCTCATTCATTATTGCTGGGTGGAATCTTTTGGATTGTTTCCATGGAGATATGATTCACCCAATTGTGGGGGGTAACTTTGATTAGATGGTCTCCATGGAGAGGTGTCTCCAGCCATTCAAGGTGGGGTTGTTTACTGAAGCCCTTTAAGAGGGAACCATTTTGGATAAAGCTTTAGAGCTTTTTGATGCAAAAGGAAAATACCCCCAGGAAAGCTTTATGAAATGAAAAGAGAAAGCTAGCAAATGTCACCATGTGCCTTTCCAGCTAGAGAGACATCTTGAACATCACTGGCCTTTTTGAACCAATGTATCTTTCTCTGGATGCCTTAATTTGGATATTTTTATAGCCCTGCCTTAATTTGGATATTTCCATGGCCTTAGAACTATAAACTTGCAACTTGGCAAATTCCCCTTTTTAAAGCCATTCTGTTTCTGGTATATTGCATTCTGGCAGCTTATAAACTAGAACAGTCCTCTAGGACAGGTAGTAAATAGGTTCTGTCTGGAACAACTGTTTGGGGAACTCCTGTAACTGGACACACATCATACTTCTGTCTGGAATGAGTGGAAGTGCTGAGATCACAGTGTAGAACTGTAAGTAAAGATTCCCAAACAGTGGAGACTAGCACCCCTCCCCCACTGGCATGGCAGGCTGTTTTGGAGACTCTTCTCCATGGGAAGAATAAGCAGTCTCTACTAGGAGCAAGGCAAGGGGAACTCAAGCAAGCTCCAATTATGGATTTAATTAACAAATTTAGACCACTGAATATAAATCTCCAAGAAAAGATAAATCCCAAGTAAGCATGAAAGGAACCCTGGAGTCTCTTGACAGACAGAAGGTGCGGCTGATGAGGAAAAATATATTTTTTAGAAAACAGAGGCTTTAGAGTTCACTAATTTCAGAATACTGGAGAAGAGTTGTGCCCAACAAAAGGGGCACATAGAGTCAAGTACCAACTCTGGCTCTTTGGGGACCGGCTATGAAAAGGATTTTATTTTAATTGTTTTAGCATTTCATTAAAAAAAAAAGCCTCAGATATTTTCAATTGTCAGCAGTGACCCAGGCAAAGACAGAGTTAAGGTATGTCTGAGAGACAAAGTAGCTAGTCAAATGAAGGAGATAATTCCCTAATGGGTATATCTTCCCCAAGAAAAAGCCCAGTAAAAGTGGCTGCTCTCATTCAGAGAATTCAGACCCCTGGGGCTGGAAACAAAAACAGCACAAGCCTGCCTTCCACCTCAGCCTGTCTCAATCTTGCACCTGGGAGGGACAGGATCTGCTGAGAATTAAAGACATCATATAACTTTATGCCAGTGGGGAACTGCTGGCTAACAAGCAGAAAAAGCATACAGTCTAGAAACTTCACAGGTAAGATTGGCAACTTGCTGGATCTCCTCCTCAAGGAAACTTGATACTGATAACACCCCTAGAATAAACTAATTGAAGAAATCAAATGCCTAGATGCTAGCAAAATATCACAAGTCATACTAGGAAGAATGAAGATATGGCCTGTCAAAGGAACAATCTACACTTCAAATGGGATACAGGAATTGAAACAACTAATTAAAGTTGATCAAACAAATCTAAATCAAATCAGTGAGGTAAAGAAAATATGGCAAAAGAGATGAAGGATATAAAGAAGACACTGTGTGACCATACAGAAGAACTCAAAAGCTTGAAAGCAATGGCAGAATGTATAGGAATGAAAGACACAACAGAAGAGAAGGAAAACACAATGGTGACATACAAGAACATATTTGAAGAGGCAGAAGAAGGGATTAGTGAACTAGAGGGCAGGACACCTGGAATCCTACACACCAAAAGAACAGATAAGGAAAGGAATGGGAAGATAGGAGCAGGATCTCAGGGAATTAAATGACAATATGTAGCACCTGAATATACATGTTATGAGTGTCCCAGAAGGAGAAGAGAAGGGAAAAGGTGCAGAAAGAACAATGGAGGAAATTATTACTGAAAATTCCCTTCTCTTATGAAAGACAAAGTATTACAGATCCAAGAATCTCAACAGAGCCCAAACAAAATAGATATGAATAGCCCTACTCCAAGATATTTACTAATCATATTGTCAAATGTCAATGACAAAGAGAGAATTCTGAAAGCAGTAAGAGAAAAGTGATTCATCACATACAAGGAAAACTTGATAAGACTATCTGTGGATTTCTCAGCAGACACCATGGAGGCAAGAAGGCCATGGTGTGATATATTTAAGATACTGAAAGAAGAAAACTGCCAACTAAGAATTCTAATTCTGGTAGAACTGTCCTTCAAAAATGAGGGGTAGTTTAAAATATTTTCAGACAAACAGACACTGAGAGAATTTATGAACAAGATATCAGCTCTACAAGAAATATTAAGGGGAATACTGCAAGCAGATAAAAAAACAGGAGAAAGAGGTTTGAGGAAGAGTGTAGAAATGAAGATCATCAGAAAGAGTAAAAAGAGAGAAAAATAAGAAATAAGATAAGACAAAATGGTAGATGAAAGTAATGCCTCTTCAGTAATAACATTAAATGTCAATGGATTAAACTCCTTAATCAAAGATATAGACTTGCAAAATGGATTAAAAAATGTGATCTGGGCAGGCCATAGTGGCTCTGGGTGGGCCATGGTGGCTCTGTGGCAGAGTTCTTGCCTGCCATGATGGAGATCTGGGTTCGATTTCTGGTGCCTGTTCATATATATTAAAAAAAAAAAAAAAACATGATCCATCTACATGCTGTCTACAAGAGACTCATTTTAAAGCCAAGGACAAAAATAGGTTGAAAGTGAAATGTTGGAAAGATATTCCATGCAAACAGCAATCATAAAAAAGCAGAGGTAGCTATATAATATTAGACAAATTAGACTTTAAGTATAAAACAAAAGACAAAGGACATTATATATTAAAAGGGACAGTTCATCAAGAAGACATAGCAATCATAAATATTTATGTACCAAGCAAGTGTCCCAAAATATATGAATCAAAGACTGAAGGGAAAAGTAGACACATCTACAATAACAGTTGGAGACTTCAATATACCACTTTCATCAATGGATTAAATATCTAGATGAAGAGTTTTGAACATTATGATAAATGAATTAGACTTAGCAGACATTTACAGAACATTACACCACACAACAGCAGGATATACATTTTACATTTTTCTCATGTGCCCATGGATGATTATCAAGGATAGACCACATATTGGGTCACAAAGCAAATCTCAATAAATTTTAAAAGATTGAAATTATACAAAGATTATGATATGTGCAACTTGCTCTCAAATGTCCAGAAAATAGATAGACATATGACAGATAGATAAATAGATAAAACAATTATATGGAAAATGTGGTAAAATGTTAAAACTGATGGACCTATCTATCTGGAAGTGGGTATTTTGTAGTTCTGTATGTAGGATTTGTATTATATTTATAACTGTCCATAAGCTTGAAATTATTTCATAAAAAAGTTAAAGAGAGAGAGAGGAAACAGTCCTCCTGGATGGAGACCAGTTGAGACAAAAGCCTAGAAAGAGGGGCCCCCTAACATAGTGCAAAGTATCCCCAAACAGAAAAGAGTGGTAGAATTAAACATGACAGTCGCCTCCTCTGCCCTCTTGCCTAACTCCTTTCAGTGCTCATCACTTGATAAACACAACCAGGAGGCAGAAGCAAGGGAGCCTGGGTAGAACAGCCCTTACAGCCAGTCTCCTAGAGCAGAGAATAGATCCTAGAGCAGAGCTCATGGATGGCATAGGAGGAATAGAGAATAGCTGGCATAAGGAAACAAACTACTGTTTTTTTGCTTTATAGGTGGCTATGCCAATTGCTTTGTATAAATCAACTCTTACATTCAAAATCAAACTGGGTAGGTATTTTTCCCCATATTTCACAGAAGATGAAGCTGAGATTCCAGAAGATCGAGTGCCCACACTTCTAGTCTAGTCTTCCTAATTAAATAAAGTGTCAGTTTGCTAAAGCTGCCAGAATGCAATATAATAAAATTGGGTCGGCTTTTTCAATGGGGATTTATTAAGTTACAAATTTACAGCTTTAAGGCCATGAAATAAGGCATGAAGAGGAAGATACCTTTAGGAAAAGCTGTTGGCATTCATGTTTCACTATCACATGGGAAGGCATATAGCCACGTCTACTGGTCCTTCTTTCTAGTTTCAAAATGACTCTCTCACTCCCATGAGTCCTTCTTGCTTCTCCTGGAAAAAAAAATTGTTTTACACTCTCAACTTTTACTGTCTTTTATCCTCTCCACAAAGAACTCCAGTGAAGGATTAGAACACACCTTAAATGGTCTGGGTCACATCTCAATTGAAATATCTTAACCAAAAGTTCCCTCCCACAATAAGTCTGCCCCCACAAGTATGGGTTAAAATAATAGTCTTTTCAGGGGTACATAACCCATTCAACCCAGCACACCAAGGACATTGCACTTTCCATTACATCATGATGTCAGCTTCATATTTTGACAGATATTTTTGAGGGCTATAGCAAAATGTTCACCAAATATTAAAATTTCTCCCTGGATTTCCTATCTTCTTCACAGTTTTGTGTAGTCATGAGGCTAATTATGACCAACAAAATATGCGTAGAAATTATGTGTCATTTCCAGGTTGATGCCATCAAAAGCCCATGTGTGATTTTTTTATTCTCTCTCTTTTATCCACTGATATATCACTGAGGAATTTACAGATTCCAGATCATGAAGCTAGGAGATGTTTAACCTCACTCAACCTGGGTTCCTAAATGACCATGTGACTGTGTGGACAAGAGCCTCCTATTGTGACCCTTGGTACATTAGCAAAGACAAGAAATAAATATGGTTGTGTCAAATTACTGAAATTTGGGGCAGTTACCCAGCATATCTTACTCTATCCTGACTAATACATGTGATAACTTTATGCCAGACTGTTTAGGTGCTTAGAGAGTGCACTGGTAAACTTTGGTTCCTGTACCCTTAGAATTTTCAGTCAGAGCCTGTGATGATTTGAAGCTGTACATACCCCAGAAACTATCATGTTCTTAAAGCTAATCCATTCCTGTGGGTGTAGACCCATTGTAAATAGGATCTTTTGGTAAGTAGGATTAAGTTGAGATGTGACCCATCTCATTCAGGGTGGGCCTTAAACCTTACTGAGTCTTTTATAAGAGGATAAAAGGACAGAGAGAAGACACGAGAAAAAGCCCCAGAGAAGGTGAGAGAGAAAAGCCAGAGAAGCTTAGAGAGAAGGACACACAGAAGCTAAGAGAGGTAGATGCTAAAACAGAGAAACACACAAAAGCTCAGAAAGGAGGCCACTGAAGCCAGAATCTAGAAGCAATGAAACCCGGGAGAGAGGGAGAGACCAGGAGATGAGTCATGTGTCTTTCCATGTGACAGAGGAACTGAGGATGCGAACAGCTGGTCTTCAGAGTCTAGGCATCATCCTATTGGTGCCTTGATTTGGACATTTATATGGCCTCAGAACTTTAAACTCGTAAGTTAATAAATCCCCATTGTAAAAGCAATCCACTTCTGATTTGTTGCATTTCATCAGCTTTAGCAAACTAAAACAGCGTCATATAAAAACTGCATATGAGAATAGGATATATAAGGGTGGAATTATTCTTCAGGGTATGAAAAGAGTCATGAAAATGTCCTTGGCTTGTCCTAAAGGGCAAGTAGAATTTTTCAAACAAAGAGCAGAAGTGGCACTTCTAGAGAAGTGGCACTGCAAATATGTAGACACCTGCAACTTCATGTGGTGAGAAGTTGAAAAATCCCACCAACTGAATGGAATTCAAACTTAAACCAAGTTTCTTGCATGATTGGATTAGACTACCAAGGTACAGTCTATAGGGGCAACAAATAAAATGTGGGGTAAACCCACATTAAAATAAAACTAAGAAACTATTAAAGAGCTGAATCAACTTTAATAGTACAGGAAAACCAGTGACCTAAATTTTATCATGAGGAAATCTAGAAATTGCAAATGGGATTTGAGTGTATTGAACTCCACAAGCTGGTTCAAAGAGTCTGCCATTAGCAGTAGCAGTAACAGCGGTGGTGGCGGCAGCAGCAGCAGCTTTCTTCATATAATAGAATCCAACAATAACTGAACACTGAACTGTGCTTGCATTGTGATAGGTGCTTTCTGTGCATTATTACTGCTACCTGTTTATTTAGTCATCTATATGCCAAGCATAATTCCAACTGCTTTACATATAATTATATAACGAATGAGCAAGTAATCAATTGTCATAAAAAAACTTAGAAGATGAGTATTATTATTATGCCTATTTTGCAAATGAAAGAAAAAACTGACACAGAGAGGTTAAGCAACTTAATCATGGTCATATAGCACAGCTGGTCCAGGTAAGTTACTGCAGATCTCAGGCTCTCTTGAGAATCCTGCTTTTGGATTTTATTGAATATTCACCATCAACCTGACCTAGGCATTTTAGTGTTACCATTATCCCATTTTAAAGATGAGCAAGTGGGTTCAAAGAACAGTACCTTTGCCAGCCACCTATGGCTAGTTTATGCCAGAATTCATCTATAATCCCATCCTGCAGATCCCAGAGTTGGTGTCCTGATCAGGTCCCTCCTAGAAGATTTTGGCCTTGTGAGTCTCACAAACTCATTTGGGCCTAACTCTGCTTCCAAAAAGATTTGCTTACTGGAGTGAGAGTTTTCATTCATGAAAATCCACAAAACAAGTAATCATGAGTCACTTAGTGTGCATAAGATGAGAGGGAAAAGAATATCGGGCCATATAATAAATTGTCCCTGATTCAAGGATCTTACATTCAGCTAGAAGCAAGGAACACATTCAAACACGGGAAAACAAAGCCGGTAGTAAAGAGCAATAAAGAACAATGTAATAGTGAGGAATGATAAAAACATCAGAGTGTTTTCAAAAAGAGAGAAAGGAGAATGCACAGGGCCAGGGTCCCTGGGAAGGATTTTAATGGGTGGAGAGGAGACCATGGGGTCATGTAGGCTCTCATTCCACATGGATTTAGGAAAGATCAGGTTTGGTTGAAGTGATTGGACTTAGGAGATATGATGGGCAAGAGGCATTCCAGCTAAGCCATGGTTTCTGCTCAGTAGCAGTAGGGCCAACTATTTTTTTTTTCACATGGGCAGGCACCAGGAACTGAACCCAGGTCCTCTGGCTTGGCAGGTGAGCATTCTTGCCTGCTGAGCCACTGTGGCCTGCCCAGTAGGGCCAACTATTAACTAGTCGTAGCCTTAATCCACTGGGATTTGATATGGACACTAGTATGAGGTCACCTGCACTGCCTGAAAAGAGAGATTCTACAAAAGCATTCACCATCACAGTGGCTTGTTTGTGAGTCACCAACATATAGGCCTGAATGAGTGATGGAGAAACAGAGGAGGAAAGCTATTGGGGGGGGGGGGGGGGGGGGGGGGAAGCAGGCAAAGAAAAAAGAGAGTGCTTACAGCTGAGACAAAGCCCAGGTTATATTCTGTTCATGATCAGCCAAATCAAACTTTAACCTTACAAGAAGGTTGCTCTATAAATGTAAGTTGCTATTATTGAGTTGCTCAATTACCATTCGGGACTGTTTTCATTTTTAAGCACATGTGTGGCCGCCTCCACCTTGAGAAACTATTCACAGCCAGGGAAAACACCCCAAAATCATTTTCCAGGGCATCTGTGCCCTCACGGAGACTACCATGATGTTTTAATTGAGTTAGATTAAATTTCAATGGAAGGTGTAGAAGAAGTACATTTTTAAGAACTAATAATTTTGCAGTTTTGTAGGTGGGGAGTACCTTTTGGCACAAATAGGCAGAAGGCATCTGCATTTCTCTGCAGCAGGCATTCTCATTTGGAACAAGACCAGGGCTATCGAAAGTGCATGCAGTTTCTCTCTGACTTTTCAGAGAACTCTTAAGAAAAGGTGCCTATAGAAGGTCCTCCCTAGTGGAAGGGGCACCAGGGAGTTTTGCAGGTGAGGGGCTGCAGGAAAAGCCAGGATATGGTAGTTTGGGTTCACAGAATCCTTGGTTTCCTGATCAGCTTCTCAGTGACCCTTACGTGTGCCACTACCAAGTCCTGTGTTTTTATGGAGTCCATCTATTCTCACTTCTCAGAGGGAGAGTCAGTGCAAGAAGCAAGAACAATGGGCCCCTTCCAGGGACACAAAGGCTGATGGAGACCTTGACCAGGAGATCCCAATTGCAGGAGATTGAATCATGTTCTTCACAAAAGACATAGCAAAGTCTTAATCCATGTTCCTGTGGGTGTGAACCCATTTGTAAATGGGACTTTTGAAGATGCTATTATTAATTAAGCCATGGACTCACCTGTGAATAGAATCTTCAAAACATCATAAATGAGGCCAAATTGAATCAGGGTGGGTCTTCATCCATATGGCTGGAATTCATATAAGCAAAATAAATTCAGATGCAATGTTAGAAGAAGCCAGAATTCATAGGAGCAGACACAGAGAGAGATCACCATATGATGGAGGGTTGCCAGAACACTAAGATTTTGAGAGAAACCAAGTCCTGCAAATGCCTTGATATTGGACCTTTAGTATCCAAAAACATGAGGCAATAAATACCTGTTGTTTAAACCAGCTAATTGGGTGGTATTTTTTCACAGCAACTTCGATCCCAAGGCAGCATCACATGGCAAAAAAAAAAAAGAGCTAGTCTGCAAGGAAATGGGATTCTTGTTTGGCTCCTGCCATTCCCATCCAGTCCATTCTGGAGTGATTTGTTTCACTTTTGTATACCTTGGTTTCTTCCTCTATGTGATTTCTAAGGAAATTCCCTACTCTGATATTCCAGGATCCAAAGAGCATTCCCACAATAAAGGCAAAATCTACCTGCCCCTCCACCCAACATCACCTCCTCCCCTCCCCATTCTCAGCCTTTGATTTGTTTCTCTGATGGTCTCATTTTGCCACAAATCTCCCTGAGGCTTTGTAACCATGAGGCATATTCCCTTCTGCCATATAAATCTAACTTTGCCTTCAAGTATAGCTAAAACCTATCTCATGAGATAATTTGAAGTCTTTCTCATCTACTCCTGTAGACCAGACCTCAGCAACAGGGTGCCAGTGGGAGAGGTGGCATGTTCCCCTAGACTGAGTATCTCTTAATGGCCTTCTTGTGCAGTGTTGAATCCCCAATCCCTGGGATCACATCTGGTATACACTTTCTAGGGCAGTGTTTCTTAAACATATTGAGTCCTAGACCTATTGAGATTCTAATTAAAGCTATGGAGTCTTTCCCCAGAAAAATACACATGTGAAATTGGTGAGGTCAGCCAGGTATGCTCAAACCATGATGTTCAAAGAGCATACCTAATTATTACGTGAATTCAAGTCAGTCACATCACCATAAATACAGAGGTTAAATTCAGGGCAGAAGTTAGATGCAGTGGAGTCCATATTGGCAGATGTCATGCATTCCTGCTGTTTGTTTTTTTGTTTTGTTTTGTTTTGTTTGTCCTGCTTCCCTTTGTTTGGAGAACTGAACTTTTCCTGCTCAGTAGGATTCTGACAGAGCAGTAAAGCATGTGGCTTCACCTTTCCAGCTCTAGAAGGGTTAGCCATGATTGTCCAAGGCTGAAGTAATGACAGGTCCAGGAGTGGACCCAAGTTGGAACAGTTGGAAGTAGTTTTAGGTAACTGATAGGTAGGGGGAAGAGAGAGACATTCTTCATTCTGGGAGTACTATAAACTTGAAAATATTAGAAATAATCTTTGTGGCTATCCGGTTGAGAGTGGATCTAAACATAAAGCTGGCACAGAAAAAAAAAGCAGTGCTAAAGAGTAGAGACAGAGTCTTCCTTATCAAATTTGTATTACAGGATGTAGATATGATTTCCCAGTTATATGAGCCCAAATTTCCTACCATCATCATCACCAACACCATTTGCTTGAGCTGATTTGAGTGGTTTCTGTCACTTGCAACCAAAAAATCCTGCCTAATGTAAGAGCTCTAACCCACACTTGGTAGAAAACTATAATCTGGAGGGCCTCGGAGGGTAAATGCAAAGAAACTAAAGCAAGGAAAGACAGGCAGAGTTCTGATGGTGAGGAAGCAGCAGGTCGGTGATGCAGAGGTGCCTGTGTTCAGCCTCCTTCTCTGCCACAGCAGAATGGCAGGAGAAGAGACTGAGTAGAGGGAAGCCCAGCAACCACGGCTGAGCCTAAATGTAAACCTTTAATGAAGACAACTACCATTCATGCATGCCATGGACTAGGGGCTTCCCATGCATTGTCTCAATGAATTGTCATCAAACTTACAAGTAGGTTATGTATATTGGACATTGGAAGAAATAGGGGTTCAGGAGTTAGTTAGCAGAGATGTGGTAGCAGAATTGAGACCTGTTGTGCTTGTCTGCAGAGTACCCTTCATTACTCTTACACTTCGGGGCAGGGGAAAGTCGGGGGGCAGGGGTAAATTGAAGGAGATTTTCTCAGAAGCTGAAGCAGGATATGCCTTCAGGAGGACCACTGCAGCAGATTCCAAACCCTGGAATGGAGAGGGAAGAGGGGCAGGGCTGAGGGTGATAAGTATGCACAGTGCTGTCTCCCTCTACCCTGCTCCCTTCCAGGCCACAACAGTAGCATCAGCATTCACCTCAGAAAGCTTATAACCTAATCTATTTGGTCTTGAAGCCCAAATGATCTTGTAATGCTTTTTTTTTTTTGCCTAGGCAGGCACTGGGTCTCCAGCATGGCGAGAACTCTTGCTGAGCCACCATGGCCCATTCTTGTAATGCCTTTTAAAATGTTGTCTTGAATAATTTCTTAATTTTTTATTGTGTGCCTGCTATGGAGGGAATTTTATTTCCTAGTCTGATGTGGACTCTATGATTCTGCATAATTCTCTTAATTCAAACAAATTCTGTACTGTGCAAGCCTCGGTTCCCCCACAGCACACTGCAGCGCTTGGGAGGGAGTCAGTAAATATTGTCTGGAAGCATAATGCCACACAACAAGGTACTATATTCCCCCCCCCCATTATAAAACTGAGGTAAAAGAAAAGCGTTTATTCACTAAATTATTTGTAGCAGTGAATTTTACCCTAAAGAAATCAGCAAACTTCTATTACTCTAGGCCTCTGGCCAGGTCTTTAAAATATTTTTGTTATAGTAATATTTTTCTAAGCATATTGGCTATAATAGAATTTGAATTTAATTTGTTCTTTCACCACAATTCAAGTCAACAAACTATAGAGCTAGAAGGAACCACTCAAAAGGAACTCAAGAAATTGGACCATCTAATCTAAAACTGTATTCCTAGCAGATGTTAACTAGATGCTACAGACACACACATATATACACACACACACACAAACAAAGGTGTAAGTGGTGGGAGGATACTATAGACAAATGTACTTTCTCCATGTGATGATTCACAATGTGCCTTAATGGATGAGAGTCGCTGAGAAGTCCCTAGTAAAGAAATGGGCCAAAGTTTGAAAACTCAGCATTTCTCAACTGATTGGAGGAGACCATCAAAGACACATGGATGACTCGAGCCCTGGAGGCAGAATACATGAGTATGGCACATACTGGTCAGGTGTATTGCCCTCATCAGAGTGATGAGGAAGTCGGAGGCAGTGTGACACAGTGGAATGCACATAGCCCTTGGAACTGGACCTGGCACTGGATTCCAGTTCAGCTACTCATGAGCAACTGTATGACACAGGCAAGTAAATTCTTATCTCAGAACCTGGGTCCTCTTTCAATAAAAATTTGAGCATTGACTGCATGCCAGGTGTTGCTCTAATCACTTGGGATGTATCAATGGACAAAGAGGAACAAAATCCTAGCTATGAAATAGGTTAAAAAATCTACTTCTTAGAGTTATTATAAGGTTTAAATGGAGTAATAACTTTTGAATTACCTCACCCGGCATGCTGTTGGCTCTTATAAGGCAACACTTTTTTAAAAGAAGGTAATGAGCCTATTCTGCAGAAGTCAAGCTGGTACTTGCATCTCAGTTTCCATTCTGCCTCCTTTCCACCATTCCACAATATCTCCCCCAGTTTATTACACTCTCCCTCAGACCTTTCCTACCTAGAGCTACAAGTCCCTGTATCACTACTCAGTTATTAGGTGGAAAAAAGTGATTATATTTCTTTATGATCCAACAGGAAAACACATTGTAGAGAAACTTGATGGAAAGAATGACCTTCATGGAGGAAGAATCTCAAAGTAATGGTGTGAGGGGGCAAAAGGAAATAATTTGGAAAAGAAAAAAATGATGTTAAGAAAGAAATAGAAGATAATGACTCTCTCCAGACTGGACTATATTTCTGAACTCCAATATTGAATTTCCAACTAACTCCTAAAATTGTCCATCTCAGAATAGGTGCTGAGCAGTGGGAGTAGCAGAAGGGATGTAAGTTATATTTCTACTTCAGTAAAGATCAATATTTGATTTAGGAAATGGAACCCCAGAAGCTTGATACGAAATTAAAGAACTGATAATGATACCAGGTGTCATCTAAACTATTCTTTACATATAAATTGGTTAGGGTACATTCTTTTAGAAAGTAAATCCTAACTGGCCATTCTCCAACAGAAATTATTCCAATTAAAAATAATTAAATAACTTATAGATTTAAATAAATTATTTCAAATTTTTAAAAAATTTTCCACTTGAGGCTCCTCAAGGACTGAACCTCCTCAAGGACCATTTTGATGCCCAAATCAAATGCTTCACCCACCTTTTAAAGCCAGTTCTTCCTTTCATGTTATCTAGCATGTTAATGAACCCATACTGCAATGAAACTATCTGCACCAGCAAACTGTGATTTCTACATTTTCTCTCTTTGCCTCTTCCTTGCAGAAATAATAAGAAGCCAAAAAAAGAATTAAAATCTTGGTCATGTGTAGCCACTTGGGAATACAGTATGACAGTTCCTCAAAATTTTATGCAGTGTTAATATATGACCCAGCAATTCTCCTCCTTGGTATATAAAGCTGATGAAATGCAATATACTATAAAGGGGTTGGCTTTTACAATGGGGTTTATTGACTTACAAGTTTAAATTTCTGAGATCATGAAAATGCTCACATCAAGGCATAACAGGACAATAACCCAAACCGAACCTCATACGCACCCCGCAAACCGAACCTCATACGCATTAGCAGTGGCTCCCATTTCTTCCACCCCTGCCCCTTAATCTATTTTCTATCTATATGGATTTGCCTACTTTGGATATTCCATGGAAATAGGAATAGTTCTATTCCTAGAAATAGTTCTCCCCAAGCTGCCACCAGCAAGCCTCTTCTCTGTCTCATGGCCAGGCATATGGCGGCATCTGCTGGTCTCCCTTCTCTCCCAGGTTTCATTGCTTCCATGTTCTGGTTTCAGTAGTTTCTTCTCTGGACTTGTGTTTGTGTGTTCTTGTCTCTCAGCTTCTCTGGCTTTTCTCTCTGAGCTTCTCTGGGACTTTTTTCTGTGTCTTTTTTCTGTCTTTTATCCTCTTCTAAAGAATTCAGTAAGAGGATTAAACCCACCTTGAATTAGGTGGGCCACACATCAATTTAGGATGCTACTTATCAAAAGATCCTACTTACAATGGATTCACACCAACAGGAATGGATTTGCTTTAAGAATATGCTTTTCTGGAGTATATACAGTTTCAAACTACCACAATACCCCAAAGAAATGAAAATATATGTCCATGCAAATATTTATACACTTAATAATTCATAGCAGCATTAGTCACAATAGCCAAAAAACGTAAACAAACCAAATGTCCATCAATTAATGAATAGATAAATAAAAGGTGGTGTATTTATACAATAGACTATTATTCAGCAATAAAAAGGATTGAAGTACTGACACATGCTGCGATATGAATGAACTTTGAAAAATTATAGGTGAAATAAGTCAGTCACAAAAGTCCACATATTTTATGATCCTATTTCCATGGAATATCCAAAGTAGGCAAATCCATATAGATAGAAAATAGATTAAGGGGCAGGGGTGGAAGAAATGGGAGCCACTGCCAATGCGTATGAGGTTCGGTTTGGGGGGGTGCTGAAAATGTTCTGAAATTAGAGAATGGTAATGGTTGCACAATTCTGTGAATGCACTAAAGGACACTAAACTTTATATTTTTAGAGGATAAATCTTATGGTATGTCAATTATTTCTCAATAAAGTCATTATTTAAAAATCCGTGGTATGTGCATACTGCTCTATAGTTTCCAAAGTTCATTTATAATTTTGCCAAGTGTGTCTTAGACCCTGAAATTCAGTAATTTTGCTCCCTTCCCTTCACTTGCCTTCCAAACAGACCAGTTGGAAGAATTATTAGCTAGATTTTAGAAGTTGCATGGCTTTCTGCCTGTGAAACCATGTTTAGAAAGCGTGCATGTTTAGGGTAAAATTAAAGGCACAGAAAAGCCTCATAGAAGTAACCAGTTACAACATCAACATGAGCATTTGAGAAAGAAAGGATTCAATTCCAGGTAATTTATTCAGAACAAGGGTAAAACCTGGAAATTTTATAAATATAACATATATATATACATATATATATGTACAATAACGGGCTTATTAGTGATGTTGAAATATAAATGGGGTCCAAAGCAATGCCAACAATCTCTAAATTTGAGATTAGTGCAAAAAGCAATTGTGTGCAAAATTGCTGTAAACTTCAAATTAATTCCACCCCATTAATTTCCAAGTGCCTCAAGCCATTACTGATCGAGACAGTTGGTTTTGTTGGCTACTGAGCCAGGTGGACTCAATTACTTGTTTCTTTACTACTTTTTTTTTTTAATCACCAATAGTTTCTCTTTAAAAAGTGGTGGGAGGGAGATTGAAGGGAGACCTTTGATCAGTTATCTTGAGAACCTTTTTTCATCTAAGGACCTGACATTCTGGCTACTTGGCAATGTCTGTTCTCACTTGTAGCAGAGTTCCATCCTCACTCGGTGGCAATATTGATCTGGGATTGGAAGGACAAAAGGAAGTGCCCCATAATCCAACAAGCTAAACCAATCAGAACTGTGGGGAGGAATTCTGAGGATGTACAAAGGAACTAAAACACACAATTCCTCTCCTCCCAGGAGCTTGTTGACAAAAATCAAAATAGAAGAAAAAAGATTGAAAATAAGAAACAGCAAAAAAAAAAGAAAGAAAGAAAACGTTCACTATGCTAAATAATAGCAATAATAATTACAATCACTAAAGCTAATATTCATTTATTAAACATTTACTAGGTGCCAGGAACTGCTCTAAGCACTTCTCAAACGCTAACCGTATGTAGGTATTTTATTTTTTCCACTGTGCAGATAAGAAAATTAAAATAGAGAGTTTATATAACAAGCCAGGGTCACAGAACTAAAAAATATTTTCCAATATCTGCAACAGCTACCATAGCTCATTTCCTTTTACCTTGTTTAAGATACTAGTTTATGTACACATTACTTACAATGGCTTTTATGGTCCAAAAGACATGCCTTATGCAATGTAGATAGTGGTTTCTCTAATTAATGGTAGTTGAAGAATCTCTGAATCTCTAGAAATGGCCAAAAAAAAGACATAATAAGGTCAATTATGCATTTATAGGGTGTCTACATTCATTCAATCACTTATTTATTGAATAATATATTTTTTTAATTTGTTGAACCCATACAACATGCCAACAATGGAAATAGGCAGAAAAAATCATGATGGAAATTACAATCCAGTGGATGAGGTGAACTTTTAAACATATAATCCCAAACAGTTAAAAAAAAAAAAAACTTACAACACAACATATATTACAAATGAAATATATTTCAACATTATGTATTTATTCCAATGTATAAAAGAAATAGGGGAAGCACCCTAAATGTTTCTTAGATATTTACTTAAATAGTCAGAACACATTATAAATTTCATGACTGAAAAGTACATGTTGTGTTTAACTAACACTTATGCTGAGACCTATTCTAAGTATGTTACACATTTTAACTCATTTAATTCTCACAAAACCTAATGAACTAGGTTCTAAGATCACCTCCACTTAATAAGAAATTGAGGCACAGAGAGGTTAAGTAACTTGCCCAAGGTCACACAGCTAGTAATTATAGAGTTGGCCCTATTTGCCCAATTTAATATGATAAAATGTATTATCATATTATGTCATGGAGATTGTTGACCCTAGATACAGAAAAGAGGCCCTCAAAATCCATCTGAAAGTAGGAAGGGCTTCCCGCAGGAAGGAAACCTCTCGGCAAGGCCTTGGATGATAAAGTGATTTTTCAGATACTCGCAAATAGGCTCCTCGGAGAGAAAATGGATAAAGACACAAATCACACCGTTCATATCCACCTAATCAGGACTTTTAGCCAATCCAGTGTCTCTCCAAAGTTTCTCCATTAATTAAAGAGAACCTTAAGTGAAACTGTAATCTGTAGTCTCACATGACATTTTTATCACCTGCTTAACATTTCAAATGAAACATTTTATTACATTTGATGTTAAACACTTAGCATTTACTCTTCACTCTTACAATTCGCAATGTGTTCTGACTATATTAAGCAAATATTTAAGAAACATTTGGGTTGTTTTTCCATTTTTAAGTATTTAATCTCTAATAAACATATAGCATGTTAAAAATACATTTCATGTACAGTATGTGTTAAGTGTTAAGAATATATTTTTGAACTGACTTATTTGAGCCTGTCAGACTTTCCATTACAACCTCCTAATTTAAGAGGTTTTTAAATCAGCTATAAAAATCTCCTTAGGTTGATATTTTGGGTAAAATATCTCTCCTTCCAGAAGCCCTTTTTTTGTTGGTGGTGGTTTGTTTTTAGTATTAATACATTTAAGAAAAATTGACTTTTGTAAAATTGGGCATAAAACAAGGATTTTTTCCACAGGATTTTAGTGTGTACCTCTCCATTTTTTTAAATGATTCCTATATTAAAAGGCATCTCATAACAAATTGTAGGCTTTACCCCAATCTTCAGGAGAGAAAATGAAACCATGATTGAGATCAATACAACCAGACTGCATTAGCTCATGAAGAATTCAGAATCAGGGATATGAAAAGAGACAGCAGGACGGGCACTCCTGCACAGACCCGGAAAACTTCACAAGCATATCATAATGTAATGACATTTGCTCAGCATCATGTTTACAGGTGGATTTCCCATACCTTCTCTTAACTGCCCTTCCCGGGGCTGGGAGGGAAGCAGGCACACACCACAATCAGCCCCATCTTACACAAGAGAAGCTTCAGGCGAGATTAAATTCTTCATCCAAGGTCACAGCCAGTTATTAGTGAAGCTGGCATTTGAACTCGGATCCCTTTGTTTACGGCACATTACTGAGGCCTACAGATTGCAAGAGATTGACCTCATAGTGACTTATTTCATGTTTAATTTTTTTTCATATAAAAATCTACACTTTTACCTAAAAATCTATATTTTTAATCTAAAAATCTCAAATGAGTGAAATCCAACTCACTGGTAGAGCTCAATAACTCAATTTTCCCTTATGTTACTTTCCATTTTTGAAACAAAGATAATATTAAGAAACACACTCAAGAACTTTCTCTCTCCTTTTTTCAAAAGTCATCTAGTCAATGGCTTAAAGTTAAGAGATATCCTTCATTGGAGCTGTGAGGGCTTTTCTAACCTCCACAAGTGGGCTTAAGAATTTATGTATCCTTCTAGCCCACTTAGACTGCAGAATCTTTGAAAGCAAGGCACATCTTACTTGTCTGTGTGCCTCACTCCTATTCTCACTCACCCCAGACCTAGTTCAGTGCCCGGCACACTACAGGGGCTCATTCATGTTCACCAATGAGAAGAATCAATAGAACTTCACAGACACTACTGATGCTTGGGTTATTGCATGGAATATTTGTGAGAGAAGGCAGATCAATTATCCATATCAGCATTTCCTAAGTCAGATTTTGATTAAAACATGGCATTTCAAGGGTACATATACATCCTTTCAAACCAGCACACCCAAAGTGACTTCCCTGCTTCATCAGTCTCATAAGACCCTACATGTGAAAAAGATTCCATGAACAGTAAGTCTGGGAAATGCAGTTTATTGCTTTTGGAGGTTGACCTCATATCAGTATATTTAATACACTGAGAAAGCCTATCGTATATATTCCTGGCTGAACTTTGCTTAACCCACTGTATCTGTTTGGATTCTCAGAGAAGCAGAGACCAAAACAAGATTAGATGTGCTAGAATATTATTGGGTAAGGTGCCTATGGAAGATACAGGGGGAAAGAGAAAACAGGAGCAGGTGGGGAGAAACTTGGCACTATGATACAGGTTTGGCTTCTATGAAAGGAGAGTGGGAATAAGGGATTAGTTCAGAGGAGCCTTGGACCAACGGGTAGTTATAAGAAAATGTCTTTGGGGCTGATGGGGAGTCTCTGATTTGCCCATTGGAAAAATCCATATAAAGCAGGAATGGGTTGGCACTAGGACCCCTAACTGTGCCATGTTAGGCTTAACATGCTGGAAGCAGGTAAGGGAAATATGGCCTCAGCAACCATGAGGCAGCAGCTAGAGATGTCAGAGAGCAATTCCCCCCAGAGCAGGTGGTCTCAAAAGAGACCACCATACCCAGAATGAACCAAACTAATTTGATCACAGATCCCTCTTTTTTTAAACAAATGACCATATAACACATGGTTGACTTTTTTTTTTTTTTTAATTTGCATATGGGCAGAAGGCACCAGGGATCAAACTCCAGACCTCCAGCACCGCAGGTCGGAGCTCTGCCTGCTGAGCCACAGCAGCAACCCCAGATCCCTCTTTTCACAGAACATTATGCCCCACAGAATCAGGGTTCCACTAAGCTCATCTTAGGAAATGTGATCCACTGTAACCCTGGATTTTACCAATGGTAAGCTGAGTTCCAGAGAAAGGAAATGTTTTACCTGAGCAAGATTCCCCAAATCCATATTTACTAAGACAGGAAAGTAGGAAACTATTTCTTGGCCACTTTTTGTTGCTTTCATTATTTTTTACACATATAATGTATAAGTGCATTCCTGATCATAAGATATTGGCAGTACATTAATACCTATAAAGTAAAACAGGGTCATTCCACAGACTTACCCTCTTTGGTTTTCCCTCTGCAGAAGTAACCAAAATAACCCTTTGGCATGTATCATTCAAGAATCTTTTTTATACACTTACATAATGCATGCACATACTCATATATCTTTATGTAAGTAAAACTAACATGTATTTGATATAGAAAAATAACATTTAAACTTTTTGCAACTTACTTTTATATTTAATAAGCTTGGAGACCTTCCCATGTCAGTATATTGAAATGTACCTCATTTTTTTTAATGACTAAATAGTGTTCAACAGAATGTATATACCAGAAATTATCTAAATTGCTCTATTTGGGGGTATTTAGATTATTTCAAATATTTTGCTTTTAAAACTAAAAAAAAAAATCCCTCTATATGCTTTTTGTACATGAAAATCTCTCTCTGTGTATTTTTTTACTCAGATAAATATTTATTTAGGATCGATTTCTAGGAGTGGAATTAAATGTGTTAGATACAAATTGCCCTTCATAAAAGTTTTTACCCATTTACACTCCCTACAATATTTGAGTGCTTACGTCCCCATATTTTAATCCAATTTTGGTATTGTCAATCTTTAAAATAAATTTCTGTTTAATAGACAAAAAAATCCTTTTCCAATTTTTAATTCTCTTCATCATAAGTGAAGCTAAACATCTTTTTAGCTGATTATGGGCTTTTCTATAATTTTTCTTTGTGGAACTGGCTGTTCATAGTTTTTCCAATTTTCTGTTGGGTTGCCTTTTCGTACTCATTTGTTGAAACTCTTCCTAATATTTTAAATAGTAATCCGTTCTCTTTATATCTCATCTAAATAGTTTCCTTCTATACTTTTATTTTTGCTCATAATGTCTTTTATTATTCTAAACTCAAACTTTTTGCTGTCACAATTTCTTCCTTTGTGCACTTGGGTTTCGTCTTTCTTGGCAAAGACATTCTTACCACATGAACCACAAGATTATGAACATATTCTTCTATGTTTTTCTAATATTTCAAAATTTGGTTTCTAATATTTTGCTTTTTAATTCATCTGGTATCTATGTTTGTACATCAGATTAGGAAAATCCTACTTATTCATCCTTTTCAAAATTTTCTTGGCTATCCTTACACACTTCTCCTCCCAAATGAACTACAGAATTGACATGGCAAGCCTGATGGATTTTGATTAATATTGCATTAAATGTATTGAATACTTCTGAAAATTATGATATATTATTTTTCCAAGGCTTCCCCTCCAGGAATCTGGTATTATTTTTCATTTAATTGTTTATCTTCTGTTCTTCTGTAAAGTTTTATAATTTTATTCAGACATATCATATATTTTTGATTTTCTGATTCTTAGAGTTTTATTATTTAGAAGCTCTTGTTAATGAGATCTTTTCATACAGAATATTTTTTAAAATAATAGTACTAGCATATAAGAAAGCTATTGGTTTTTGTGCATTGGTTGATCTGTTGTACTGCAATCTTACTAAAATCTCTTATTAGTTCTAGTAGTTCTTCAGGCAATTTTCTCTGGTTTCTTAAGTAGATAATATTATTCATAGATGATAGAGGTTTCTGTTCCTTCCTCTCTACTGTGCTATGAAATGTAGTAGCCACTAGCCACACATGGTTATTTAAATTTAAATAATTAAAATTAAAAATTCAGTTCCTCAGTTACATTGGCTACATTTTATGTGCTTACTAGCTCTGTGTGGCAAGCGGCTCCATATTAATTAACAAAAATTGTAGAATATTACTATCATTGCAGAGAAAAAAATATTTATTTTCATCCTTTATTATATTAGCTATGATCATCATTAGAATATTGAACAGTGGCAGTAATGAATTTAACACGCCTTGTTTCTTACTTTAAAACAAATACTTGTATGTCTAATGCTGAAATATTAAATGTTATATTTGGTAAGCATTTCTGGAAAATGCCCTTTATTTGTTTAAAGTAACTTTTATATATTCCTAGATAGTCAAGAAGAAATGTAATGTGAAATGGATATTGAACTTTATCAATATGTTTCCATGATCTCTTGAGTTGATTTTATGTTTATTCCTTTAATTTTTAAATGTAATGAATTACAGTAACATATTCCTAATGTTGGAAGCATTTATATATCTAAGGAGAGATCTGCTCAGTCATAATAACTTATTCCTATATTATTGCAGGAGAAAATGTTCTATTACTTTATTTGGTATTTTTGCACTTAGTTCATAAAAGGATATTGGCCTACTATTCAGTTGTCTTTTTTCCTCCCTATTTTCTGTTATTCTCTTCCACATTGGGACTTATATCTATTGCAACACCAGTGGTGCATAACAAAAAACCCAGAAACTTAGTGGCTTAAAAAAATACCTATTTATCTATTTATTACAAGTCTGCACGTTGTCCAGGCTGTTCTGCTGACTGGGGCCAGGTTTAGTTGACCTCTACTAAGCTGGCTTATACGTTTGCAGTCAGCTGGCATCTGAGGACTGAAAGTATAGGATAGCCTTTGCTGGAACAATTTGAGTCTCTCAATTTCCAGAAGGCCGACCGAGGCATTTTCTCAAGGTAATGCCAGAGAAGCAAGAGAGGAAGTAAAGCACTTTTTCAAGCTTCTGTTTTCATCAAGTCTAATAACATCTATTGGTCAATGCAAGTCCCATGGTCAAGACCAGAATACAAGGGAAAATGAAACACAAAGTTGCAGGTCAATGGACATGGGTAGGTCTCCTCACCTAGGTAGGGAGGCCACTGATCATGGCCATCAATGCAATTAATCTCCCACACACATAAAGGGATAAGGAACAAGTTATTTACAATCCAAGAAACCTGTACCCCTCACCCCTTTCTCTAATTTATATATTGGAAACAACTAGAAAGGAGGATTTCTATACCAGAGTAATTATTAAGGGATGAAATTTATCCCATACTCATGATGGTCCTTTCCTGTGCAGGCTGTTCCATGAGTGTAGTTCTTGGCCTTCCCCATTTTCCCTCTTTGGAGAATATGGACCACAGGGACAGATAGTCTCTACTGTCTTCTACGATGCCCTGCCCCAGTGGCTGAGGTCAAAGACTGCTCTGTCCACTTGTCCACTGCAGGGATAGTGTAGTAACATCTACCTCATCTATACACAGGCCACATTTGCTCCTATGCCAATCCAGGCTGTTGACTTTTATTGGCAATAAAGGTAATAATTTTACCATATATGTCACACTACTTATTTTTTATTTCTCTCTTTGTTTAAAACCCAAATGGGAATGGGAAATACTATTTATTTTTGATCCCCTAGGGTTCAAACAGAGACAAATACCTAAAGTCTTCTGCATCAGTTGCTTTTCTTTCAAGCCCATTGTTTTAGTTTCCTTGGCTACTCAAGCAAATACCATGCAGCAGGTTGGCTTAAGCAGGAGAAATTTATTAGCTCACAGTTTTGAGCCTGGGAAAAAGTCCAAATCAAGGCATCATCAAGGATATGCTTTCTTCCTGAAGACTGGGTTTTGAGGCTGGCTGCTGGTGATCCTCAGTCCTGGGCTCCTCTGTCACATGGCAATGCATATGATGGCATCTCTGATCTCTTTCAGATTCCCTTGACATTCAGCTTCTTGCATCCCATTGCTTTCTCTCTCTGTGTCTTAATTTCACTCTGCTTATAATGGACTCCAAGAACCTAATTAAAGTTGGGTATACCTTGACTGATGTAACCTCATCAGAAGGTCCTACTTACAATGGGTTCACACTCACAGGAATAGATTAGGTTTAAGAACATGTTTTTCTGGGGTACATAGCTCCAAACCACCTCATCCATATTCCTTCCAAGTATACTAAAATATCCTCGGTGTTCAGAGTAATTATATTTATGATCATTCATTTTTTTGTTAGTCTAAAGCAAATATTGTGGGAATTCAAGAAAGGTGATGTTCCAAAGTCAATCTCAGGTTTGGAAGAAACACAGATTAAAATGGAATTAGAACCAACTGAACCCTCTGTGCTCTTTCTAATGGGAGCTCTTTGCATTCACTATGTATTATACTGTCGTAATATACAGCCTTAAGAAGTTAGGTAAGGTGGATCTAAAAATCATAATTAGAAGATTTAAGTCAACTGAAAAGGGAAGATTCAGTTCCCAAGAAACAAAAACCAAAATTCAGTAGAAGCACTGACAATAGTGTCAAATGTTTGAATATTGATTTCCAATTCAGACAAAATATCTGTGATGTTTAATTTCACATGTGAACTTAGCTAAGTATATTGTTCAATTGTTTGGTCAAGTAAGCACTGGCCTGATTATTCCTGTGAGGGTATTTTGTAGGATTGAAATCATTAATCAGCTGACTGTATCTATGTCTGATTACATCTACAATCAACAAAGGACTTCAGCAAGGAGTGAAGTTTCATCCAATCAGTTGAAGACCTTAAAGGAAGAACTGAGGATTTAGCAGTTGGGGAGAAAATAAAAAGAAAGCATTTCTCTTCTATTTCAACTGGCCAGCTTCTTCTAGGAATTTCATTGCCACATCATCTTCATTTGATTTCCCAACTTGCAGCTTTTCCTGGGGACTATGTCACCTTCACTGAGTTGCCAGTTTATGATCTGCCCTATGGAATTTGGACTTGCCAATTCCTGTGGTTGTATGAACCAATTCCTATAATAAATATTTACATATATTGATTTTCCCTGAAAAGCTATGATAAATGGGAAAAATGCCTTGACTTCATTCAGTGGTTCAACAAATATGTACCAAATACCTGTGATGTGTCAGGCACTGTCGTAGATATTGTGGATATTGCAGCAAGCTAAACACAAAAATCGCTGCCCTCATGAAGCTTGCAATCTAATAGGAGGAGATAGACCATTAAAAAAATAAATAATTAAGGGATATTGAATATTAGAAATTTTACACGCAATTAGAAAACCAAAGCAGGAAAGGGGGACAAGGAATGCAAAAAAAAAGGAGATTGAAATTTTAGATAAATGGCTATGAAAGACCAATGTGTGTAAAACATGGTATTTGAGCACACATTGGAGGAGGTGAAGAAGAAATCCTACAGTTTCTGAAGAAAAGCATTCTCAGCAAAAAAACAAGCAAATAAGAATCTGTGAGCAGTAGTATACTTAGTATGCTTGGTGAATAGAAGGAGGCTAGTGCAATTGGGGCTGGAGAGACTACTCAGTCATTAAAACCATTCCCTTGAGGTCACTCTCAACTTCCTTGCCCTTCTCACCCTCTGTTATACTCACCTGGCAAAACCTTAGTCCTGGTTATCTCCAAATTTTCCCTTTCTCATTGGCTGTCAGCCGCAATTCCCTGGGGATCACACAACATATTCCCATCATTCAGTTCTCACCTTCCAAGACAACTGCTTCCTGCCTTCTTCTTTCTCCTCAAACCTCTGATACTTTCTCCCCTGCCTCACTCTCTGGCTTCTGTTCACTGAAAAAATAAAAGCAATAAGAAAAGAACTCGTACATACTTCCCACCTCACATCAACTCACCCAACAAGCAACCATTATTATGGCAGAATGGTCCCTGCTCCTCTCTAAGGCCAGCTTCTCCACATGAATTTGGTTCTCATCCCCTCTAACCTGCCCAAGGACATTCCTCCAGCAATAATTTGTTCTCTCTCTCAGATCATCAATTTTCCTTCTTAGTTGGATCATTCCTGTCAAACTTCAAATTCCTCCACAGTCTTCTTTGACCTAATTATTTCAAAAATCCCTCTTAAATTTACTTTCTTTTAACATTTGGCTCCATTTCTCTGCTCACCTTTAGAACAAAATTCCTTAAAAGAGTTGTCTATACGTGCTGCCTTCAGGTTGTCTCTTCCTATCATCCTTTCCTTTTCATTGTTGAACGTTCACATGCATCTTTAATAATTTACATACCATACAGTTCCCTTGTTGTAACTTTCTATGAGTTTTGAGAGATGGACACAACTGGGTAACCATCACAACCAAAATATAGAATAGCAACATCAATTAAAAAAAATCCTTTATAGTCATCTATCCTCCTACCCCTAGGCCCTAGCAACCAATGGTCTGTCTCTGCAGATTGACTTTTCTATAACGTCATATAAATTGAATCATACCTTTTGTACCCTTTTGAGCCTGTGCCCATTGTCCTTGTCCCCTCTACAAGAGAGGGACTCTATAGCTCAGCCTTATTATTTTTATGATTGAGACGAATTCTTTTCTGTTTCTTTTCTATGAAAATGGAAGTTTGGGGAATTTAAAGACAAAGCAAAAAGTTTTTCTATCACTGAAAAGTATGGTTTCAAAATTACTAGCTCTCTGTGTATTTAAAAAATCTAGTAGGAAACTCAAAATCGATCAAGAAACTTTTTGTTCTAGGTGGTAGCCACAAACACCCTGAAACAATTAATGGCAACAGTTTATATAGGAAAGGAGAAAAACTTTGTTTTAATATTTTTCTGAAAATATTATCCCTGCTATAGACATAGGAAAGTATATCTATAAAAGTAAAACAGCAAAATCCCATGAGAAAGCACATAAAAAAATTTTAACTGTGACTAAGCCAGTGGGGAGGTCACTGAAGATGAAGAAAACATAGACTCAGGAGGTGAATGTAATGGATGAATCCTGTGAAAAGAGGAATTCAGAATGGAATTTGTTCTCTTCTCACAAAAAGAAACAAAAAACAGAACCCCCAGAGAAGTATAGAAAATCTCTCCTACTGAAGGGTTTAAGAAGTATAACATAACAATTCTGTGTATGCAAGAAGATAGAAGGTACTGCTGACATGAAAAGCATTTCCACAAGGACACCAAAGTGTTTGAGGAATGAGTACAATTATAAAGACTTAATAATAAAGATACTTCCAAGTCCAGATAGAAACTTAGTAATATAGAAACCACTGGGGCCAGGTAACCTCCTTTCCTCTTGCCTGACTTTACAATTTATGAACGTCTGCACTTACACTGTGGGAAAGGGAATTTTGTGGACATCTCATCATCATATCTAATCTGTACTATTAAGGTTAATTCTCTATAGATTTTTCCTTATGCTTAATATTTTAACATGAGTGCTCTCCAGTATCTTTTGAGTACTGCCGGCCTTTTCAGAAGAGTCTATCAAGGATTTTTCTCCCACATTTAGGGGCAGCATCATAGCTGTGAATGTAGCATTCTGTGTTTGAAAGCAGGAAACTTCTCTTATCCATCGCTATCCCAAGAACCCAACTCAGTGCCTGTCCAATAGTAGACAACTGGTAAATGTTTGATGAAAGAATCACATCACTCAGAAATCCATATAATAAATAGATTAACATACACTAAAGTTATAAACTCATAGAATTCAAGCATCTGAAGAGATTTTTAAATCCATTAAAAGACATCTGGCTCCTCATTTAAGAGACCAGAAAACTAAGACCCAGAGAAATGAGTTTTTCTCAAAGTCTCCCACCAAAGTAGTGGCAGAATTGGGATTGAAACTCAAGTCGTTGATTTTTAATTACTTGATATTTCTCCCCACCACACTGGGCTTCATAAGTCTTCAATGTTTTAAAAATCATGCTTGGCTTTTGTGGATTTATCTACTATCTCTTCAGAACTGTGCAATAAAGTAATTAGAAAAATAGGTTTTCACATGAAGTTCTTAAGGATCCAGAGAGCTTTGAAAAATGGCTTTTGGATCATAATCTAGACAATCTTTTCTGATTATTTATCTAAAACTAAAAGCAGGAAATGATTCATTTGATTTCTGCCAATCTTGGAGTATTGCCACTTTCAGCTCAGGAAGAGCCGGCTTCCCTTGGCAGTCCTCACTTGTAGGATGATGAATGAAGTTCTATGTTTGGTGCTAGCTAAAATTTTATAGGGTCTAAAAAAGCAATTTATACATGCTTCAGGAGGTGGCTATATTTTTTCTTTTTTAGATAGCTCTTAGTCACAGCAGGGCATTCAATCTACACATTTTACATCTAGGAGGTTTGCAATTTTGTTCTGTGAATTACAAACACATCCTTGGCTTCTCTAGGTCTGATGTATGCTCAGTATCCAGCAAATAGGTATTAACTGCATTCTGAATTTTCCCAGTTATTTTCACACCTCAGGAATACATGACCCTCAATGGGATATTGTAAGAAGGAGAAACAGTCAGCCTAACAAAACATCTTCTTGGTTCCAAGAGTCAATGTTGGTATTCACAAACTGAAGAGACTAAAAGTTCTCTTCTCTTGTAAATCTCAGGCATGGATTGAATGGTCTTGCACACTAGCCAATCAGTCAACTAAGTTGTCAAGGGTCAAAGCTAACTCAAAGAACAGTGGCCTTGGGCCAAACCAACCACTTAGTTTAAGTGATGAGCTCTCTAAACACTTGCAACTCACCAAGCCTCATCCATAGTGTGTTTTCCTTGAGAATTTTTGGGTTTATTTTCTTTCTGTCTCATTTCTAATGTCTGGTTTGAAAATCTGAGCATTGGTCTCTCTTTCTCAATCAAGTCTCAACATATTTGTCTAGATTAGCACCCTCATTTCTATCATGGCAATGGATTTATTACTCTTGTTCCTTCTGAAGTTCTGAATGCCATGTTGTTACAAAGCACCATGAGAGAAGTCTGGGCACGAAGGGTTGAGGACCAGCTCTACCATGCATTGGCTAAGGAGTCTCAAACAAGTTTCTTCACCTCTCATATCCTCATCTTTAACATTAGGAACATAATATTTATCCACTGTGTATAAGGGTGATATAATAATATGGGAAAAAAACATGATATTTTAATTAAAAAGACAAGCTACAAAATATGTACACAGAGAATTATTTCATGATGGAAGGGCTGTGAAAAGTTCATCAAACTCATGTTCTTTTCCATTTGGGTTCTCAACCATACTACGTTCCTCAGCCTTTCTTGAAGTTAGCTGCAACCATATTACTAAATTCTAACCAATGGAATGTGAAAGTGTTCTGATCACTTCCAAATCCACCTATAAAAATTTCCCTTAGAGATCCTCCAGCCCTTTTTCCCCAAACCAACAATCTCAGAAGCCCTGTGTGAAAGAGGCAAGCGCCACAAGTGGCAGGAGCCTGGATCTCTGAATGACCGCTGGGAGGAGAACCCCTCCAATCAGTAGTAAACATTTGAACTTTCCATGAGTGAGAAATAAAGTTTTATTATGTGAACCTATTGATATTGAGCGAGTTTAACTATTACAGCACATAGCATCATGTAAACTATTACATAATTTTTAAAAATTACAAACACATAAAATCATAACCAGACGGGTATGTTATCAGTATGTTTGTGTAATGGAATTGTGAGAATATTTTTATTTTCTTAATTATGTCTTTACTTTTGGACTTTTTAAATCTTCTCCAAGGAAGAGATATTGATTTTATCATTTTAAGATATATTTGAGAGGAAAAATTGACTTTGATTTCAGAAAGATGCCATAAAGATAAAAGAAAATAATCTCCCAAATCAGGTCATTTTGGGGGCAGATAAATTCTTATTGCATATTCAATCAATAAACACTATTTGTCCCCGTACCTCATGTCAAGCACGGTGCTCGATGCTGGCATACGAAGACTATGACTAATAAAATATTATCTGACTGGTCTTTAAGAATTTACAGCACATTTGGGAATATAGACAATTATAAATAAAGTCAGGTACTCTCAGCTCACACAGAAAGGGCACTCAACCCCGACAAAGCCATTTAGATAAGGGCTTTCTGGAAGGAGTGATGCCTGCACTAAGCTTTAAACAGAATACAGTGGGAAAAGCATTAAAAAAAAATAAAAATAAATAAATAAACAGAGCACTGAGAAATGCATGACAGGTATTGGGCACCTAGCTACAGTTCCAGCCTGAAACTCCAGCCAAAGGTGTAGGCCCACAGGTCTTATTTATTTTCTTTTCTGCAGTGCTTAATACAATGCCTGGTACATAGCGAGTATACAGTAAATATTTGTTAAACAAATAATTAAAAATGGACGTTTTTGCCAAGTGGTCATCTAGGCTCTCGCTTAACACACTTCTTATAATAGTGAGCATCTTGTGAGGCAGCCACTCCAATTCCAAGCAGCTCTGGCCACAAAAAAATTCTTCCTTGTATTAAGCCAACCCAGAACTCAGTTGTACCTGAGAGCAGATTTGCATAACAGAACATAGCGAGCTAACAGCAGAATGGGGGCCAGAAGGAAAGTTAAAGACGGGGGAAGAATGTAGAACAAAGGGCTACACTTTTTACTTAGTTTTTATTTAAAATTATGAATATATTAATTTTCAAATTTAGTTCCCTGGTTATTAATAGGTTGCCCATAAAAAAGATCTGCCATCAAAGAAGTCCTGGAAAGGCTGAGTATACAAAACTAACAAGTTTCTCTACTGGGGGCCCTCTCAGGGCCTGGAAAGCACAAAATGTACATTCATATTGTGAATTTCCAAGACAGCTTGGGAGGTATAAAGTATTTAACACTTACAACGTCTTGGAGAAGGATGGTAGTTAATATTTATTGAAACTTTGTGCCTGTTTTCTAGACACACTGCTTGTAACTTGCATACTTTATCTATTTACTCTTGCTGATTGCCTAGGCAATCTCTGATTTACAGATGAGGAAACTTGAATAAGATGACTCAGTCAGTAGGTGATGTACTACAATCTGAAGCTATGTTTTCTGACCCTATTCTATGTGTCCCTGGAGCATCCTCACCTCCCACCCCCAGAGTATCTTAGATTATTGCTCCATGAAAAAATGTGGGCATATACTACAATACTACACAGACTCTACTGGATTCAAGAACTAAAGTGAGCAGTGGCTGACAAGCCTTACATCTTTCACTGGTTTTCTATGAAACAAGGGAACTCAATACTTTAATTCAAGTGTGAGTAATGGCAGCTTTTCAGGTACCACAGCAAGGCCATTGGGGTAGGTGATCTGGGGAAGGAGTGTGGCGAAAGAGCGAAAGAGTCGAAGTTGACACAAGAAGCCTCTTTACTGAGTGACTAGGAAGGGCTCTTATTATCATCAGTATCAGGCAGGGCTTCTTTCTGACAACATCAGGAAGTCTGTCTTCTTGTAGACTCCTGAGCTGCTACCCTAAAATACCGCAATTCCACCCTCCAGTCAACTCTTCCAAAGACCAGAACCAGGACTGACTGGTTTGACCAGTGAGAACCAAAGGATTGCAGCCAGGAGATCAGAAGGTTAGGGACAGAGAGCCAGGCAGGCACTGGATTCTGTCGTGGGCTCCGGCTTTCAGACTCTCCAAGCCCTCCTTGTCCCTCTGCTCCCCTTCCCTGCCATTCTTTCAGAAGGCTTTTTATTTGGCATGAAATCTCACCCCATTTCACAGCCCAGCAGGACCTGTTGTCTGGGAAAACAGTTCAAGTTAAGAAACATGGGGCTGCCAAGACATCCTCAAAGAAATAAAGGCCTGATGTGCCCTGCAATCGCTAATCAGTGCCGTTCCCACTGCAAATGGGAAACAGTGTGTCTGAGAATGCAAGACCCAGTGATCAGGAAGACATTGAAAAGGAAATATCCATAATCACAATACACTCTCTATTTGCAAAGCATGCTAGAGTTCATGATGGCTTCCATATGCACTCTTTAGCTTGATATTTAATACATAATGAAGGCAGAGCAAGTGACATTATGTCCATTCTATAGGTGAATAAACTGAAGCTGAAAAAATTAAGTGAAATATGTTTTTTATCAATATTACATTATTTTATAATAGTATTTATATTGTTTGTACATTTTATAAACAGCCTTAATACATGATTCTTATAACTACTTTTAAAGCCGACAAAGGAAGGATTGTCCTATGTCCATTTTCTAAATGAAAAATCTGCCTTAGAGAGTTGATGTCATTTGCCAGTTAAGTGGCAGAGCAAATACTCAAAATACAGCTTCTCTTTCCATTGTACAACTAAATTTCTAATTTTTAGGGGGAAAATACAAGATGCCACATGTAAGTGTGTGTATGTGTGTATGCACATGCACTGTGTGCCTTTAAAAATTGTTTCTGGATGAGACAGACTCTAAAATTTTGCTTGAATCCTTGAACCAGAGAAACTGTCATTTAAAAGTTGCAAGCAATTCCCTGTCTTTCTAAGAAGCACAAATTCAAATTTAACTTTGAAGCATATTCTCCTTTTTTTCTGGGATGAGAAAACTTTTTGATACAACCCTATTTGATTATACAATATAATTCTCACTCTCAAAATCTCTCCCTGCCCTAGAGCTAACCGAAGGAAAATTTTTCTCATGTTGACAAGTTGTTTAACAATGTAAGGTGGGTATATGTTTCTGTGCTGTAAGCTCTCTGCAGAGTCCTAAAGGAAACCATCTTTCTGGAAGTATGGGTTCACACTGCCCTTTTCTTGTGTTTTTAGTAGATGTCCTGTATGGTGGCTTCTTGGATTCTTTTGCTTAGTTCTAGGAACTCCCTCCTACCACCACCAATGAGGACAAGCAGGGTAAAGGGTGGAGTTCAATTTCTGTTTGTGACTATCTTACACTGAAGATTAGGATGGGAGAGATTAGAAGTTTTCTTGTGTGTGAGAATTTTCCTCTGAAAGTGGTTTTCTCACTTTTGGAGCTAGAAGTCATGTCCTTATTAATCTCAGCATTCAGTGAGTCTATTTAGGCTCAAAATGCAGAAAAGGAAACCTTATCCTGTTCAACAAGACTGAGAGTGACTAGCTTCAATTATTTTATCTTTTCTCTTAATTAAGATTAAATCATTTTGCCCACTCTGTATCCACCTTGGATTTTCTTTTTTTTTTTTACTTTTTATTGGTTTTAAAAAATCCAAACACAGGGGGTAGACAGTGTGACAGTGACTCAGTGGCAGAATTCTCACCTGCCATACCGGAGACTCGGGTTCGATTCCCGATGCCTACCCACGTAAAAAAAAAAAATCCAAACATGGGGAAATTACCGCCTACCATGAATCTCTGAACAAATATAATAAATGATTATTGGGAAATTTGAAAGTCTTATGAAATAAATGGCCATCAGTCAATTAACATGTACTCCATCACAAGGACCAAGTCTCAGCTCCTTAGCACAGCACACAAGCACCTTCACACCTGGCCTTGGCTTCCCAGTCCAACCTCCTCCTTCCTAACCCACCCACACCTGCCACTTGCTCCTACTGCTTTGTCCATTACTTCCCGTGAATGCCCACTCACTGACTGAGAGGATTTTCTCTGAAAAAAATTAAGATTCAAAAATCAGTGGTCCTTATACTTCTTTATAAGAGAGATCCTTGCTTTCTGCTTTAGAATGCTTTTCTCTGCTTCACATATCTCTCTTTTAGTTCTAAGAGAAAATCTTACATAAAGATGTCATGTCTGTCCCAATAGGGCTTGGATATCTCACGCCAAATAAGTCACTTTTGAGCATGAGGCATAAATGCCAACTCAAACTAGTCTAGGTACACGGGAAAATACTGGCTCCCCCACAAGAAAAGTCCATGGGACTTGGGGCAGAGCTGATGTGGGAGTGAAACAATAACATGCAGGACACCTTTCTCTCCAGCTTCAACCCTGCCTTCCTCTTTGCTTCATTCTCAGCACCATGTGGAAGTGTCAGGCTCAGATCATCACACACCAAGCATATTGGATAAGAGAGTGTGCTAAACTGATAAAATAAAGATCCTAGCCAGGGCTAAGACTCCAGTTCTAATTGACCTGATTTGGATTCATCCCTGGAGCAACAGGACCAATAAGGGGTGCAATGTACTGATGGGCTTGGCCTGGGTACCATCTGCTCTTGGAGCCCACATTGGAGATGGGCCACAGGAAACACAGTGTGGGAAGGGGTGGATTCCTCAGTGGAAATCATGACATGTTAGAAGTAGGATTTTTCTAGTAATGAGAGTTCTTTCCATCTGACCTATTTCCACTAAATCCTTGCCATTTTGAAACCTAGTTTTTGCTCCCCATTGCTTACAAAATGAATTCCATGCTCTCAACCAACATTTAAGATATTCCATGGGCTGATTCAGGCCAACTTTCCCACTCGTCCTGCAGCCCAAGTAATGCCAAACTGAACCATTTGTTGTTTTCTGCACAGTCCCTTGCTCTCATATATACATTTTTTTTTTAACTTTCACTGGAGCTAGTACTTTGGCCTCAAATACCTTCTCCAAAATATATTCAAAATTTGATATGTATATATTATATCCATTGCTAATGCATAAGTTTAAATACCATTTAAGTCTTCTGAATGATCTTTCCAAATTTAAACAACAAAAAATTGACTTCAGTTTCTGAATTCTCACATCATTTTACCAATGCCACATTTATATAACTTAGTACTTCCAAATTTAAACAACAAAAAATTGACTTCAGTTTCTGAATTCTCACATCATTTTACCAATGCCACATTTATATAACTTAGTACTTTTTTCTTTGTATGCTAGTTATTTGTATGCTTGACCTCCTAGTTACCCACTTGGCTATGAATATAAGCTGTTTATAGCTGATCTCTTTGCACCCAAATTATTCATCCTAGGAGAATGGCAAGAGATGAAGCTAAACTAGTGATGGAAACCACACCATCAATAGACATACACCCTATAGCAAGAAATTTGGATGTGATCTTGAAATCAGTGGTTTTGAACCAGTGAACTTGGACCATGGACACAAGAGAGGCTACTGTTACCCCAAAAAGTGTATTAAGCCACCAGTTGGACAAGCACTTTGACCTTGATATTTTGTCAACATTTCAAAATATTTTACATGGTTGAAAAATTAGATAAATCTGATATATCGAAAGATTTTAAACAGTGGAATTATCTGATCATATTTTACTTTCACAATGATTATCTGGTCACATTGTGGTACTCAAAGTGATGGAAGCTAAAGATAAGCAAATAAATAGTAGACAGGGGAAACACACCAGATGAGAGAAAAAGTCTTGAATGTCAGCAGTGGGATACTGAAATCAATGAAGTGGAGGGAAAATGGCAGTTTCAAGAGATGTTTATAAAATAAGATTCCTGGACTTGGTAACTAATTGGATGTGAGAGGGAGAGACCTAGAAGACTTCAGCTAAAAGTATTTAAGAAAGGGTATTCAGCTATAGAAACAGAACTTAGGTCAAGTACATGGTCTTCCTAGCTATGTGTCACATTATTTCTGAGCTTCAGATTCCTTATCTGTAAAAGGGATATAGTAGTAGATATATGGGGTTGTTTTCAGGATATACTAAAATAGCCACATAGGATTGTTGATAAGGCTTGTGACATAAAGCAAAGATCCTATCCCTGTGGCTGGTTTGATCAACCTTATAAAATGACTTGTTAATATTATTGTTAACAATTAGAGTAGTGAACTAATCAATAGGATTTATGGTAGCACAAATAGGTAACAAGATAACAAGGGAGAACAAATTGGGGGAAATTGATGAAGTATATTTTGGTCATCGAGCATTTAAGGTGATCTCTGACATTAAGGTATTCCTAGCTAGTTGGAATTTTGTATCTGATGTTGATGGGTCAAGCAAGAGATACAAATAGGGAACTTTTATCATAGCCAAATGTGTAGATGGAATCAACAGGATAGACTCTAGAGAGTGAGAAAAACCCCAAGAGATCTATTCTAGGTTAAATTTTGTCTCCACCCCACCCCACCCCCCATGATGGTCAGGTTCGTGTGTCAACTTGGGAAGGTGAATAGTGTCCAGTTGTCTGGAGAAGCAAGCACTGGCCTATCTGTTGCTGTGGGGGCATTTCATGGATTTAAATCATGAGCATATTAGTTGCACCCACAACTGATTACATCTGCAATCACCTAAGGGTAATGTCTTCTGCAATGAGTGATGCATAATCTCATCACTGGAAGGGTTTTAAGGAAGATTCAGAAGAGACAGTCTCTCTTTTCTGCTTCAGTCAGCCAGCCTCTCCTGAAAGTTCATTGAGGACCTTCATTGGAGCTGCAAGCTTGCAGCCTGCCCCACAGACTCTTATATCCCCACAGTTTCATGGGACACCTTTATAAATCTCATATTTACAGATATCTCCTGTTGGTTCTGTTTCGCTAGAGGACCTTAGCTAATATACCTCCCAAAATACGTTTGGGTCCCAACGCCTGGACCCTGAAGGTAATTTTATTTGGAAATAGGGTCTTTGAAGACATGACTGGTTAAAACGGGGTCATACTGAATTGAGGTGGGTGTTAATCCTATATCACTGGTGTTCTTATGTGGATAGGAAAATTTGGATATAGAGACTCAGAGATCCTTGAGATAATGAAGCCAAAGGCTGAAGTATTGCAGCTGCAAGCCAGGGATTGCCAAAGACTGCCAGCTGCCATCAGAAAATAGGAAGAGGTAAGAAAAGATTCTACACATATACACACAAATTTCATAGGGTGTATGGCCTTGGTAACACTTTTATTTCAGACTTCAAGGCTCCAGAATTTTGAGACAAGAAATGTCTGTTGTTTTAAGCCACATAGTTTGTGATCCTTTGTTATGGCAGCTCTAGGAAATGAAGACAGGAACCCAAATCTAAAGAGTGAGCTGTGGAGGAGCCAGAAGATGGATGGTCATGGATACCAAGAGGAGAAATCATTAAACATCATCATATCTCATATCTCTAGTCAGGGAAAAAGAAAACCTGAAAACCTGAACTTTGGATTGGGTAGTTTGACGGTGGTCTCTGAAAGGGGGCATCTTTAGTGAAGTGATAGAAGAGTGTGTTGGTTTGAATTTGTTATGTATCCCAGAAAAGCCTATGTCCATACCTGTGGATATAGGCCTATTGTGGGTGGGACTTTTCCTTAGGTTGTTCTCATGGTGATGTGACCCAGCCCATTCAAGGTGGATCTTAATCCCCTTGCTGGAATCCTTTATGAAAGAATAAAAGGGGAAGCCATTTTGAGAAGGAACTCTGAGAAAATAAATATCCCAGGAGAAGCCAGAAGGACCCACTGAGAGAGCCAGTTTGAAACCAGAATCCAGGAGAGAAGGACAAGCAAACATTACCATGTGCCTTCCCATGTGAAAGAGGATCCCCAGGTGCCAGCAGCCTTTCCTCAGAGATGGTATCTCTCTCTCTGGATGCCTGAATTCAGAGGTTTTCATGGCCTTAGAACTGTAAATGTGTAACCTAATAAATACCCTTTGTAAAAGGGAAGGAAAAACCAAACCATTTCTGGTATATTGAATTCTAGCAGCTTTAGCAAACCAAAACAAAGAAGTTTGCCTCATTGGAAGCAAATGAAGAATGAATGAAAGATAAACAGTAACGACAGTTAATAAATCTAGACTCCTCTTTTCAGAAGTTTAGCCACGAGAAGAGAGCTAGGGCAATATTTAAAAAAAAAAAATGGACAGGATAGGAGGCAGGAAAAATAGGTGGAACTTAACATAGATTCTAAGGGTGGATAAACAGTGGAAGGAGATGATAGAGTGAGATTCAGGGATGAGAGGCTGCCATTGACGCAGTGAATTCCTGGAGAATCAGTAGAAGACAATAAGCAAATCAGGAGAAGACTTGACTTGTGGATGGTTTCCAGATGAGAAGTAGAAGCAGTCAGCTTCATGGGCATACAACCTGTGCAATTACTCAGAAGGATCTATGTTTGCTTTAATACTCTATAATCACTGTCTTGAAATTTTTAATAATTTTATGTTTGAATTTATGTTTTGTAATTGAAGTTCAATGGGACAATGGAGCATGTGAAGGGTCTTGGAACTTTGGTTCACAAGTGACCCCATCTCCCCAGGATGAGTTCTTAGCTACCAACCCTCCAGTCCTTGTGCCCTGGGCCCCTCTGGTGTTCCCTTCCCATCACTGACAATACCCACCCTCTGCTCAAGTTAGGGATGAGGTTGTATTGGTAAGAGAAAGTCCTGATCACCACCACCCTCTTTCCCTAGTGGGCGCTTGGGCATGGGGAGGGCCAGAATGGGTGCGTGCCTTCATCCCATCTTGAAGCAGGAAAAGCAGCAGCCATCTCTCTCACCCACCCTATGTCCAGGTGCTGAGCATTGGGGGTTGGGGGTCTCTGTCCAATGTGGGAAGCAGTGACCCACTGGAAAGGAAGACTTTCTCCCTGCCCAGGGCCTTGTATTTTATGAAGCCAGCCCTGAATGAGGGACTTAGCCATGTCCAAGAAAAGCACCTGTATTTAGGATGGGAAGGTCAAAAGGATGGGTGGAGGGCAGGCCACGGTGGCTCAGCAGGCAAGAATGCTTGCCTGCCATGCCAGAGGACACGGGTTTGATTCCCAGTGCCTGTCCATGTAAAAAAAAAAAAAAAAAGGATGGGCGGATATGAGTTTGTACAATGAGAAACAGCCACCTGTTAGGGTCTATATTGTCTCTAAGGTACACACCTAGGATAAGGGCTGAGGCAGGGGCTTTGGGTAAAAGCAAGCCCCCAGAGTTGAGAGGGTCTTGATGTGAGAGATCAGAATGCAGTGGTACATCCGAAGCTACTATACCAATCTAGTCATTACTCATAGTAAGTGTTCTGAAAGTACCTGAAGGAATAAATGAAAATTCTACTTTGGGACAAGAAAAAAAAAAGAAAACCTTATGATTCCTCTTTACCACACTACGCATAGGAGATTTTCAACTGGTTTCACATTCTCAATCCTGCCAAAAACTTGCTTTCAGTTTTTCGAGGAGCCAAATTCTTTTTTTTTCTCCTCGGAACGTTTTAAGAATATTTAAAAATAATGAATCATGACGTATATTGGTTTTCCTCATTCATATATCCGGTGTTAAACAAATATCCCATTGATTTTGTTGACAGATTGATTGATCCTGGATTTCCAAGGACCAAGATCTCTTTCATATCTATCATGGCATGTGCCTACTCTACGGTCCTAGAGAACACAGGACATTCTCCTTCTTGCTTTAAGTGTAGAGAAGAAAGTTTATGTAGCTCAGCAATGTGGAACTTGGCCATTCCACAGCCAAGTTCTCCTAATCTCTCTGCCCCCTGCTTTGCCCAAGGGACCACTCTATGAGATCACTGAACTGCCTTCTGTCTACACTCCTTGAATTATTATTCCCTTTTCAATAATTTGCAGGAGTGGAGGACATTCATGAACACAGGGGGATTCTCACTTCAAATAAAGCATATCTTCCTCCAGTTAGAAATGGAAAGGAAAAAAAAGGCAAATATTATGTGTGCGGAAACCTGATGGCAGAGACTCAAGCCTCACAGTGACGGCCCCCAACTCGGGGATGAGTCATCCTACTGAGCTCAGGAGCTGAACAGACTCCAACACCTCCTCTGTGAGCAGCCCCTCCAGCCTAAATAAAGTCTCCTATGCTCCCACATGGATGGAATGAGGGGCCACTCATTAAAGAACTCCAGGGTGGGGGCGCTTTGGGGAAAACATCAATGCAATTATACAAATCCGTTTCTTGAAATGTAATCTTGACCCTGGCTCTCAAGTTCCACCTCCTACTGCTGGCACCTATTTGAGGTCCTTTCCAATCTTTGCCTTGCTACCTGCTTCAGGCTGAACCAAATAGGTAATCCTTTGCTAAAGCAGACTTGGTAGTCAGAAGGCACTTCTAAGTCATGTCTCCAACCATCTCAGGACACCCCTGTGTGTGGGAGTTACTTCACAAAGTTACCTTCAACGATGAGTATTTTCTTTTGACAGACAGAAAATTTGTCAGGCCTACCTTATTCCTAAGATTCACTCCACTGAAGCACTAATTCTATTACCTCATGAATCTGGGTATCTTGGACTGGCAACAAACCTTAGAGAAGACCCTTCCTTTTATGTGTAGAAAATTGAGGCACAGTGATTTGATGTAAGATTTGTGACTTGCCAAAGTCACACAGGTAATAACAGTAGAAGTCTAAAATGCACACATCAGTCTCTTCAATAGATTAGAGCTTCAGAATCTTGCTTCCTTAAAGGTGGTTCAAGGATTCCAGAATCTATGAAGTGTTTTCCACCAAACAATAAAAGTATTTAAAAATTCAGTAAGAAACAGTTCATTTGCCTCAATCTTTTTTTTTTTAATTGGGATTCCTCATCAGCTTTCTTTTAAAAGAAGTTTGGAAAATATTACACTACTAGCTGACATCTAGTCTCCTTGATGAAAATTAAATGAGCCATCCTTTTAGAATTAGTTGGTTGACTGACAATTGGCCAACAACACAGCAAATTTTAGAGCGTGGTTGATTGAAGCATAACTGGGGACCCTACCCTCCAAGAAGGGGCCTCCCAGCTGCCCCCCTCGCGCCCAAGGCAGTGCTGACCACTGAGGTCTCATAGCTGAGCCCCAATCTGGGAAAGGCCTTAGGTGGCAGAGAGCTGCCTTATCCAAGGTCATGACTCCTTGCCAGGGGCAGCTCTCATCGGATCACTGGTTTATGCAAGGAATGGAGGACTCTGAAGAGCCATCCCAGCTCCAGACCCTCCTCAATTCTACTTCCTGGGATCAGCTGAGGCTTTTGTCGCAATTGCATTACAGACCAATCTCTCCTGCTCAATTTTTCCTCCCCTAATCCCTCCCCAGAAAACCTGCATGCAAACCAGAGTCTCAGAGTCTACACATAGATGAACACAGTTGGGGTCATCTGTTCCACTTAGGAAGATACAATCTGTCATTAAAGAATTGTTCTTTAACAGAAAAAAAAATGAAAATAAAAATAAATGATGTGAAGTGATTTATGACAGTAAAAACTGTAGTCAAGTAGATTACTTCATGAATATACATAGATAAAATAAATGTTCATTTTTCTTTAAATTACGTCATATATTGCATCCTTCAAATATATGTGTAAACAGTATTCTAATTTTTTTTTTTTGCATGGGCAGGTACTGGGAATTGAACCCAGGTCTACAGCATGGCCAGTGAGAATTCTGCCACTGAGCCACCATCGCACTGCCCATATTCTAATATTTTTTAATCAGACAAAGGTATTTTTAATAGAAATAAACATCATTAACTGAATTGTTTCTTACTAAGATCAGTAATCACACCTGAGAAAAGATTGTTTTTAGTCTCTTTTTAGCCAAACTGCCACCATTCACTACATGGCATTTGCATCCTAGTATAAGGTAAATAAACTCTCTTCCAATACCAGCAGCCCATTCCACTAAAGATTCAACACTCAGAAAGGGAAAGAGATGGGAGAGGAGGTTGTACTTTTGTTTCTTATGAGGACAAAAAAGATAGCTGCAGCAAATGGGACAAAATTCATTAAATTTGAGTGGCAGATACTAGGAGTATCTGTATGTTTAAGATATTTTATAATTAAAATATATAGTTTTTAAGAGTATTCACTCATTTCTAGGCTGGGTCCCCACATGAACTCGATAGCCTTAAAACAGATAAAAATCTGGTGGCAGGTCACCCTTTGATATGATATCCACATCACCCATCCCCTCACTGGCTCCCAGTCTTTTCCAGGGTACAAAATGTGGAATCACAATTGGATATTTGTAAGCATCCCTGTGAAAGGGACCACTCTTTCTTCTCTAATATCTATTCCACATTTCTTCCTCAAAAATAGAGCTTCTGATTTTGGACCCAGGGCAACCTAAAAAGATTCATTTTCCATGACACCTTGCAACCTAAGCTTTCATGGTTGTGTGACCTAAGCTCAGCTTAGGCACTGTAATGTGTGAAATTTCCTTGAAATATCCCCCTAATGAAGAGGTAGATCATTCTTTACCCTTCCTCTATCCTGTTGGTTTGAATGAGGAAATAGCAGCTGGTGCTCATGTTGTCATCTTGGATGATAAGATAGCATTCTAAGGACTGTGAAGTCGCAAGGCAGAACAGTCTCAGTGCATGATAATTATGGTGCCATGGGTAGAGGACATGAAGCATTCATTACCTAAATAAGAAAGACAGGTCTATCTTGATTAAATCACCAATGTTTAGGAAACTTGAGGTTATTTGTCACATATAGAGGAAGCTAGTCATAATAAAAATTGTCACTAGAATCCCACAATTACAGATCTGGACACACTTAAATCACTTCTTAGAGATGACTTAGTTTTCGTTTAAAGACCTCCGAAGAAGTAGATATCACAAATGCACATGAATTAAGGCACTTCATCATCATAAAGTTTACTTTGTTCCCGGGTGGAAAGTGAAACAGGATTTGGGGAGGTTATCACATGGAGGATGATTTGTTTGCATCTGGTTATGTGGAATGCAGTAATGTAGAAATTTATAAAGCTTGCTTGGATTATTATCTCTTGAACCATTACTTCAATTTACTTTACAGACAAATTTTTCACACCAGATCATAAAATGCTTGAGAATATTGCTAAATATATTTAGGAATGGTAAGTGTACAGGAAATATATTTCAATTATATATAAAAGTCACAAATATATGGCGGAGCTTATTATTGAATGAATAAACCTGGGAATTTTGTATAAATCTCCAGCTCAAAGGATAGTATAATTTAATGATAATTATATGGTGATCAAAAGCAAAAATAATTTATTTTGATTTGGGAAAAGACAAATGACTCTGGATTTTAGCAACATCATAAACTATGTATTTCTTTTTTATTTTTGGTAGCCAGAGAATTAAAACAAGACACAAGCTGTAGCTTTTAAGTAAAGATAGAAGACTAAATACAACACTTAGTCGGCCTCACTCTGTTTTAAAACTTCACTAAAAGAACATAAAATAGCAGTAAAATGAATTTTTAAGACATAAACCACCATGGATTAAAAAAAAAAAAAGATCTGAAAGGAGGGAGTGATGTCATCAACAGGTGACATAAGACATTCCCTAGAAAAGTCTCACCTCAGAATCAACTAATTAAAGGACAAATTCCACTTTCCTAGAACTCTAAGGGATGATGGAAACTGGAGAAGGAGTTCACAAATGCTGAATCAAAGAAAAAGAAAAGTAATCTCCAGATCAGGCATGAGATATTCTTCCAGAACCTGTCAGTCCAGACACCTTGTCCTCACTCAGTCCTGCAGAACTTGGGAGTCATACAGAGGAAACATGGTGTGGGTCATGCCTGCTGCAGGTACAGACTTAGGGGCCACTCATGTAAGTGAGACAGAGCCCCATAAATATATCCAGGCACAGGGACCCAAGTCCGCTAAGACCCAGGACAGAACACAAGCTACTGAGGAGTGCCACATACAAAAGAGCCTGTAGGGGAAAAAAAAAATAGAACCATGGCAGAACTGTTGGCAAGATGTGCACACCCTCAATCCAGTCTCCACTTGCTGGAATACCTACATGCAAAATTGACCTTTTCTGAATTGATCGACCTTTCTGCATTGACCGCATCTCCCTCCCCAGAGCATGATACCTTAATGGGGAAGAAAGCAGAGCCTGAAAAAACTGACAGGAAAAAAAAAAAGAAGGTAAATTAGATTTCCAGAAGATACAACTGGTCCCAGAGCCAAAAATTGTACTGAAAATGAGGCACTGAGTGAGGAAGAGAATTTAAACTAATCATAGAAGTTAGGGAGAAAATTCTGCACCAAAACAAAGAGAACAGATCAAGATTCCCAGAGAAGGAACAGAGGAAAAAAGTTTTCTCCTGGAGGTGAAACAATGGCACAAAAAGTGGAATCTTAGGGCAGTGCGACGGTGGCTCAGTGGCAGAATTCTCGCCTGCCATGCCGGAGACCCAGATTCGATTCTCGGTGTCTGCCCATGTAAAAAAAAAAAATTAAAAGAAAAGTGCAATCTTAAAAACTGTACTACAGGGCTACAAGGGTAGTTCAGTAGTAGAATTTTCACCTGCCATGAAGGAGATGTGGGTTCAATTCCTGGCCCATGCATTCCCCCCCTTAAAAATAAAATCAACAAATGGTGCTGCAATTATATTCCACATGAGATACTCACATGGAAAAAGAATGAAATGTGACCCTCACCACACAGCATATTAAAAAAAGAAAGAAAGAAAGAATCATACTACATATCCAGAGCAAGAATCAGATGAAAAAGAACTGAGAAAATCTAAACAGTTAAACATGAGCTATTCTAAAGGTGTGGAATAAGTTTGACCAAGTATCAAAGATGAGCATTAACACAAAGCCAGTCAATGATAAAATCTAGCCAGAGGGAGAAATTGATCTTCAGAATTATCAGAAGATAATTCAGAACAAGATCTTAATTCTTGTTATCAAGATAACAAGATGCTCAGCATCAGCAAAATAGTACAAACCATATTGAGAGTTAGAAAGAGACCTCAGTCAATGGAACAAATTAGAATTTAAGAAGAGACTTAAAATACGAAACAACTAATCAAAGGAGTTCAAGCAAACCTCCTAAATCAATTCGAGCAGATGAAGGAAAATATGAATAAAGAGCTAAAAGATATTAAGAAGGTAACGTGTGATCATAAAGAAGAATTTGAAAGTATGAAAAGAAACATAACAGAAATTATAGGGATGAAAAGCACAATAGCAGACATTAAAAATATATGAGAGGTACATGACAGATTTGAATAGGCAGAATTAAAAATCTGGAAACTAGAAGACAGGACAATAGAAATCATACAGTCAGAAGATAAGATAGAGAAAGGAAGAGAAATTTGTGCCTCAGGGATTTGAGTGACAACTCAGAGTGCACAAAAACATGCAATGTGGGTGTCCCAGAAGGAGAAGAGAAGGGAAAGGGGTAGAAAGAATATTTGAGGAAACAATAACTGAAAATTTCCCAACTCTTAAGGAAGATGTAAATATGCATGTCCAAGAAGTACAACATACCCCAAATGGAACAAACGTAAATAGAATGATGCTAAGACAGATATTAATCAGAATCTTAAATGCTAAAAATAGAGTATTCTGAAAACAGCAAGATAAAAATGATTCATCATTTGCAAGGGATTCTCAATAAGACTAAATACTGATTTCTCATCAGAAACCATACAGGTGAGAAGGCGGTGGTATGATACATTTAAGGTACTGAAAGAGAAAAACTATCAGCCAAAAACTCTTTATCCAGCAAAAATGTCCTTCAAAAATGAGGGAGAGTTTAAAATATTCACATATAAAGAGAAGCTAAGAGAATTCATCAACAAAACTCTGCCCTACAGGAATCACTAAAGGGTGTTCTGCAAGTTGAAAGGAAAAGACAGGAGAGAGTAACATGGAGGAATGGGAAGAAATGAAGATTATCAGGAAGGATAACTAAGAGGATAAATGTAAAATCCAATAGTATTGGATCCTCAATATACAACTCTATCCTTTAATTCCTATAAGAGTCAGAATACAATTGAACAAAAAAACAAGGCATATTTCTTGATAATGGATGTGCAAAAAATGAAGTGGTAAAATAATATAAAGAGGGGAAACAGTGGGATATGGGATCAGACAACATGTATGCTGTGCTTATTTGAAACTGTAGTGTATGCCAGAAAACTAATGTTCTTTTAACCCTAATCCAGTCCTGTGGGTACAGACCTATTGTGTAGGGTGAAACCTTTTGTTTAGATTGTTTCCATGGAGATGTGACATACCCAATTGTGGGTGTGACATTCCATGGAGTTGTGACCCTGCCCATTCAAGGTGAATCTTAATCAGTTTTTTACTGGAGTCCTTAAAAGAGCTCATGGAGAAAGAGTTCAGAATCAACATGCAGAGCAGAGAAATGAAACCAAGGCATAGATATTTGAAGATGCTAATTTAAGAGATGAAACTCAAAGTTTGCCGCAGAGAATCTAAGTGATGGCCCATAGGAGCTCAAAGAGGAGGCCACTGGAACCAGGAGCTGAAAGCAATGAAACCCAGAAGCAAAGGACCAGCAGACATTGCTATGTGCCTTCCCATGTGTATTAGTTAGGGTTCTCTAGAGAAACAGAAAATATCCAAAAATATAAAATTTATAAAAGTGTCTCATGTAACCATGGGAACGTAGAGTCCAAAATCCATAAGACATGTTGTGAAGCTGATGACTCCGATGGAGGGTCTGGATGAACTCCATAGGAGAGGCTCACCAGCCGAAGCAGGAAGAGAGAGACTATCTCTTCTGAATTCTCTGTAAAAGCCTTCCATTGATTAGATTAAACATCACTCATTGCAGAAGACACTCCCCTTGGCTGCTTACAAATGGAATCAGCTGTGGATGCAGCCGACATGATCATGATTTAATTCTTTGAAATGTTCTCATAGCCAGCACTTGCCCAACCAAACAAATGGGTACCATCACCTGGCCAAGTTGACAACAAACCTGACCATGACACCATGTGACAGAGAAACCCCGGAAGTGTTCTGTCTTGCTAGAGTGAAGATATACTCTTGTTGATGCCTTATTGAACATTTTCACAGCCTTAGAATTTTAACTTGCACTTTAATAAATTCCTTTTATAAAAGCCAATCCATTTTTGGTATGTTACATCCTGGCAGCATTAGCAAACCAAAACATTTGCTATTAGAGCTCAGATGTTATATTTTCAATTAGTAGCTCATAGATACAGGTTGTAGCCACAGGGTACAGGGTAGCCACAAAGAAAATATCTTAAAATACATGCAGAAACAGAAATGAGAAAGGGATCAGTCATATACCTCACAAAAGATCAACTATGCAGTAAAGGAGGTTTCCATAAGGAAAAGGAAGAGAAAAATATAAGACATAAAAACCTAAGGCAAAATGGGTGAAGTAAATACTACCTTTACAATAATAACATGGAATATTAATGGATTAAACACTACAATCAAAAGACAAAGATTGGTAGAATGGAGAGAAAAGACTGGTCTAAACTGCCTCTTGTTTAGAAGAGACTCCCCTTAGACCCCCACACACAAATAGGTTGAAAGTGAAAGGATGGAAAAAGATATTCCTTACAAATAGTAACTAAAAAAGAGCCGGAGTAGGTATGCTAATATCAAACAATACACATTTCAAGTTAAAACTGTTATAAGAGACAAAATAGGACAATAGATATTTTTAAAATGTTCAATCCACCATGTTCTAGTTTGTTAGCTGCCAGAAAGCAATATACTTTGCTTTGCCAGAAAGAAATGGAATGGTTCTTAAAAGGGAGAATTTAATAAGTTGCTAGTTTACAGTTCTAAGGCCAAGATCATGTCCCAATTAGAGCAAGGCTATAGAAATGTTCAATTAAAGGCATCCATGAAAAGATATCTTGGTTCAAGAAGGCCACTGAAGTTCAGGATCTCTCTCTCAAGTGAGAAGGCACATGGTAAACAGGGTCAGGGTTTCGCTCTCATCTGGAAAGACATGTGGTGAACATGGTGTCATCTGCTAGCTTTCTCTCCTGGCTTCCTTTCATGAAGCTCCCGGGGAGGCATTTTCCTTCTTTATTTCCAAAGGTAGCTGGCTAATGCGCTCTCTGCTTCTTGTGGCTATGTTGTTCTGCTCTCTCAGAATATCTAGCTTTCTCCAAAATATTTCCTCTTTTATAGGATTCCAGTAAACTAATCAAGACCCACCCAAATGGATAGAGACATGTCTGCACCTAATCCCAGTTTAACAACCACTCTTGATTGAGTCATATTTCCAGGGAGATGATCTAATTACAGATTCAAACATACAGTACTGAATAGGGATTAGAAGAAACAGTTGCCTTTACAAAATGGGATTAGGATTAAAACATGGCTTTTTGAGGGTAATACATGCTTTCAAACTGGCACACATCAAAAAAGAAATAACATCACAAATATGTATGCACCTAACCATGATGCCCCACAGTACACGAAGCAGAGACTGGCAAAACTTAAAATAGAAATAGACACCTCCACAATAATTTTTGGAGACTTCAATAAACCACTATCATCAATAAATAGAACATCCTGTCAGAAGATCTATAAGTTAACAGAGAACTTGAATAATATGACAAATAAATTAAACCTAACAGACATACACACATTGCACCACAAAACAGCAGGATATACATTCTTCTCAAGGGCACATGAATAATTCTCCAGGATAACCTGCATGTTGGGTCACAAAACAAGGCTGAAGGAATTTTAAAAGATTGAAATTGTACAAAGCATTTTCTCTGATCATATTGGAATAACAGGCACAGAACTAGACCTAGAACAGTCTACAAATATATGCATGTACAAATAGAACTAGAAAGCCTACAAATATATGCAAGTTAAATAACATACTTTTAAACAATCAGTGGGTCAAAGAAGAAATTGCAAGGGAAATCATTAAATATATTCATATGAATGAAAATGAAAACATAGATTTTCAAAACCTATGGGATGCAATAAAGATAGTGCTGAGAGGGAAGTTTATAGCCCTAAGTATTTACATTAAAAAAGAAGACAGAGGTAAAATCAAAGACCTAACTGCATACCTGGAGGAAGCACAAAAAGAACAGCAAATTAACCCCAAAGCAAGCAGAAGGAAAGAAATAAAGATTAGAGCAGAAAAAAAATGAAACTGAGAATTTAAAAAATAACAATACAGAACATTAACAAAATAAAAATTTGAGTCTTCAAAAAGATTGATAAAACTGGAAAACCCTTAGCTAGACTGAAAAAGCAGAAAAAGAGAGAAGATGCACATAAATAAAATTAGAAATGAGAGGGGAGACATTACTACTAATACCAAAGAAATAAAAAAAGATCACAAGAGGATACTATGAACAACTGTACAGCAGCAAATTTGACAACCCAGATGAAATGGACAAATTCATAGAAACAGACAAATAACCTACACTGACTTTCTTTTTTTTTTCTTTTTTTTTCTGTCATGGGTAGGCACTAGGAATCAAACCCAAGTCTCAAGCATGGCAGACGTGAACTCTGCCACTGTACCACCATCACACCACCCCCTATACTGACTTTTGACAAAACAGGAGACCTCAACAGATGAACTACAAGTAAAGAGATTGAATCAGTCGTCAAAAATTTCCCAGAAAAAAAAAAAAAGCCCAGGGTCAGATTGCTTCACAGGTGAATTCCACAAATTACTACAAAAAGAATTAATACAAATCAGGCTCAAGTCCCCCCCAAAATTGAACAGGACGGAACATTACCTAACTCATGAAGTATGAAGCCAACATCACTCTTATATCAAAGACAGATACAGATACTACTAGAAAATAAAATTGCAGACCAATTACTCTTAGGAATATAGTTACAAAAAAAAAAAAAAAA